>JBAMAX010002046.1:0-94122 GCA_037043745.1 Chymomyza amoena
TTCAAAATTTGTTTGAAAATAAAGAAAAAAAATATATTTTACCTTTGCACTTTAAAAAACAAGAAATTTTCTATATACCTTAAGTTTTCAGGTTCATAACAAAATTTCCTTCCTTCATTGAGAAACTTAAAAATCGTTTAAAAATAAACTAGTATATTTTTTTTAAATTTAAAATTAGAAACATGGAAAAAAATTAAATTTTCTGTTAATTTAGAACTCGGAAGTTCGACCTAAAAAATTTTCTCTTGTAATGGAGAAAACGGTTGCGTCTATATTCACTGCCAAAAAAATCGCTTAATGCAGTTGCCGATTTGGTTTCCTTTTCGGAAGACCCCTTAGTTTTGCAGTCCGCCTTGGCGAGACCGGCCTAAAAGTCTTAAAAATATTTTGGTTTGTTTCGTAGTTTGGACTTTGAAAAACCAAGAAATTCATCGACTAAAAATAATGTTCTTCTATCCATAAACATTCAATGAGAAATCTAAAATTGGGTTGAAAACGAAAACTACCTTTGTATATATTTTTTTTTAATGTAAAGTTAGAAATCTATTTTGACTTTGCAACATGGAAAAAAATTAAATTTGTTTTTAATTTGGAACTCGGAAGTTCGAACTAAAATATTTTCTTCCGTAATTGAGAAAATTCTTGCTTTTATATTCACTGCCAAAAAAATCGCTTTGCCGTTTTGGTTTCTTTTTAGGCAGACCCCTTAGTTTTGGAGTCCGCCTTGGCGAGACCGGCCTAAAAGTCTTAAAAATATTTTGCTTTGTTTCGTAAGATCTTTAAAAATGCAGCTCATGCCAAACCATGCAACAATTTAATCAAGTTTTGCACCGGCTTTGAAATTCGGAACAGTCCCCTCTAAATTTCAAGACTCGCTTGGCGACAAGCCTAACTAAATTTAGCCATTTTTTGTAGGCGTTAATTATACAAGTACACAGACACACACACACACACACACACTCTGTTACACACACACACACACACTATTAAACACTCACACTCACACACTATTTTGTTTATTTAAAATTTTTTGTTATTTACCCGCGTAACTCCAATAGGAAATTGTTGTTATTGCTGCGGCTGCTGTTTTTGCTGCTGCTGCTGATTCTGCCGGCGTTTTCTAGTTGTTTTTTTACGCACTTTTTTGCACTCTCTTTGTTGTTTGTTTATAACTTTTTCTTAATTTTTTTGTGACTTTGAGCAAAACTTGTACAGGTTTGTTTTGACTTAATTTTTTGCTCACACTTAATTTTTTTTTTATATTGCTGGGCTGGTTTTGTTGCTTAAGCTATAATTTATAAAAAACTTAAATGATATAAAAACTGAACACAACAAACACGCGGCAAAAAAATAGTATTAACAACAATAATAATAACAACAACGCGTGTTTTAGACGAAAATAGAAATAGAAACAAAAAGAAAACCGAAACGATCGTCGGCGCACGCGTCACGTCATCAATTCATGCCAATTAAGCGCTCAGCGACGTCGACGTCAGCCGCGGCAGCGTCAAACAAATTAAATGGAATTCATATAAGAATTCAATGAAAGCAACTAGCGCAAAACACACATGCTTAAACATACACACACACATACACACGCGAGCGCACACACACACAACTATGTTTAAAGTTCAAATGGAAAAATTAATATAAACACGTTTTTTTTTTTTGGAAGCTTCCAATTTGCATACCAACTATTTGGCACTATATGTGTGTGTGTGTGTGCGCGCTGCGTGCAGCTAAATTTCCAAAAATACTGCGGCGACGCAGCAAGATCAGCGCCAGCTACAACGCTAACGTCGTGCGCTAACTGCGCTGCTAGCTAGCTTATTTATTTTTTATTTCTTTTTGTGTGCGTATATATTTTTTATGCCTACTGAACGCGTTCTTTTTGCGCTTTACTTTAGTTATGTGCACATGTATATAACACACACACATACATGCACACATGTATGTGCTTTATTTATGTGATATTTTATAAAGGCTGCTGCTGCTGTGTATATCATTTGTTTGGCGCTTTGCACATGTTTTAGTTTGCACTTGGCGCGATCGTTTTTTTGCCGTATTTTTATTTAGGCGCAACTTTATTTTAATGATATTTGCTTTATAAGCAGCGTTTTAAAATATTTTGTATTTATTTTTATTTATTTTTTTTCTTTACGACCTCGTGGCTTTTAACCGCAAACACACAAACACGGACTACTCGTTAACTGCTTTCTAGTTGGATTGCGAACTGACAACTGATTCGTCGCTTTTGTCGGTGCTGTGCGCTGAGTGGCGCAAAAGTGGCCGACAACGTCGTCGCCGTCGTCGTCGTCGTTGCTCTTCGTAATCTAGCTGTACGTGTGTGTGTGTGTGTGTTTGTATTACGTATGTCATATACGAAGCGCAATGAAACGAAGCAGCGTGCAAAGCAACACGACAACGAAACAGACGAAGACGCAGGCAACGACAGCCCCAATTTTGCACGAAGCCAGCAACAAACTTTTATGTGTGCGTGCGTGTGTGTGTGTGTCTGTGTAGCTACAAATGGTGTGGCAGCAGCAGCCGCCAGAGAGAGAGAGCGCATAAAGCTTATACGCTCTTGTTTTACGTTTTTTTTTTTGGCGCTCTCACAAGTGCGCGCTTTTGATTTCATTTTACTGTCCACATTTGGGTTCCACAAAAACGCGCGCGCTCTTTATATGTTTGTTGCTTTACGTATTTTTGTAGCGCGCACACATACGCCAACAGTGTATCAAAAAAGTTTCGGCACAGCACAAAGTTTTGTATGCTTTTGCCTAGATAGAATTCAATTCTTTCGCGGTTTTGTAAAGAAATAGATAAATAAAACCTTGTGACCTTGGAAATCTAGGAAATATATATGTAAGTATACAAATTCGTTGTAGCGCAACTGTTCGTTATAGGCAAATTTTGCTGTACTTTAAAATTAATATCTAACGAGTTATCCGTTTGCATATTTTTTTGCTTCACTGTACACACACACATACACTCTACTACACACACACACACACACACACTCTTGCTACAAATAAAAAGCCAAAGTTTACCTATTTTATACAATTGGAATTTTAATTTTTTTATTTCTTTCGCTATTCGTCTATTTCTTTTTAATTTGCTGCTTCGCATTTTTTCACAGCGTTGGCGGTTTTTCTGCCTTTTTTATTTATATACATTTTTTTTGCATATACGCTCTAAATTTATTAGATTGCATTTTAAAACGGCAAATCTCTTTGCCGCTTCTCTCAGGGTTGATATTGATAAGCAGCTGAGCTGATTTTTTTTCTGTTATCTCTGCGTTGCTCTCCCGCGCGCGCTCTCGCCACTCCACTCACCTCGCTCTCTCTCTCACTGATTGCATCTCAGCGATCACTGACACAGTCTCTGTCTGCCTTGTGATGGAAAATTTCCCGAAATTGATTATTGATAATGCAACTAACTGCATATTGCACTTTTTTTAATGTTTGCACACTCCAAGCCATCTGAATAGAGACATCAAAAAATTGGCGCGTTAATTTTGGGCTTGGCCGCATTAAATACTAATCTTGTCAAGCAGAAAAATAAACAAATGAATCTAGTCTGGTCTGGCTGCTATTTAAATAACTCAAGGTTACATTGTTAATGAAAATATGATAGTTTTTTGATATGTTTAGTCATTTTTAGAAGCACAGCCAAAATCATTTTTTTGATTGCGCAGGTTTTTTAATTTTGCACAATTTTGAGCTTTATTATAAAATTAAATTACATTTTTAAAACATTTTAATTAAAGTTTTTTTTACTAAATTTGGTCTCTGATTGTGGCGTTTCTTTTTATATTGTTAGATTACGAAAATATATTTTTTTGTCGAGATCAGAATATTTATTTGAAACACTCTTTTTAAAAAATGTTTGAAAGTTTGTATTTTTAAAAAATTCTAAATTCAAGTTCTAAAACTATTCTTGTAAAATTGTCTAGTTCTTAAATCTAGAAATGCTTCAAAAAATATTAAAAAACTGTATTTCGCAGTTTTTTAATTTTTCACAATTTTGAGCTTTATTATGAAATGAAATGACATTTTTAAATCATTTTTTATTGCAGTTTTTATAATAATTAATAATAATTTAAATTTTAGATTTCATAGCAGATTTTTGCGTTTATTTTTACCTACATATAGCTGGACTACAAGACAAAAATATATTTTTTTCGAAAATCAAATTATTTTTATGAATCTCTCCTTTCAAAAAATTTGTGAATGCTGTTTTTTTAATAAAAAAAATTACGTACATAAGGTCAGGCGCGAACGACTTTGGGATACCCTGTACCACTAGCTTGCAATAAAATCCGGTTCCTTCATAAAAAACCAAAAACAGAAGAATTTGTAAGCAAAAATTTTTTTGACCGTTTCGTTTTTATGTGAGCTATTTGATATAGTGACCGATTACTATAAAATTTGACACAGTGCTTTGGAGCCTTTCTCAAAGAAAATTTATTGCCGAATTTGGCTCAAATATTTATACAAACGAACGAAACATAACGAATTTTGTATAAAAATCGTTTTTTGAGCCGATGCGTCCTTTGGGAGCTATATGATATAATCCACCGAAATTATTAAAATTTAGTACAATGCTTAAGACCTATAAAAAACTTAAAAGTGCCAATTTTAATTCCAATATCTTCACAAGCAATCGAAACGCAACAAATTTTGTTGAAAAATCGTTTTTTTGGAGAATTGGCCCTATGGGAGCTATATTATATAGTCAACCGATTTTGTTAAAATTTAGTACAATGCTTGCGTACTCAAAAAAACTTCTGAATGCCAAATCTGGTTACGATATCTTTATTAAAAATCGAAATATAGCGAATTTGGTATAAAAAAGTTATTTTGGCTGATAAGTCCTATGGGAGCTATATGATATAGTCAACTGATCTCGATCAAATTTGGTACAGCGCTTAGAAACTATAAAAAACTTTCGAATGTCAAATTTGGTTACTATATCTTCATAAACAAACGAATCATTAATCCAAAACTTTTATTTTTTTCGAGGTCGTCTGAAACACCCCTATGGGAGCTATATAATTTAACCAAGATATAAAAAAAATGGCGTACGTAAAGTCGGGCGCGGACGACTTTAGGATACCCTGTACCACTAGCTTGTAATAAAGTCCGATTTCTTCACAAAAAACCAAAAACAGAAGAATTTTTAAGCAAACATTCTTTTTTTTGACCGATCGTTCCTATGGGAGCTATATGATATAATCCACCGATTTCAATAAAATTGAATGTCAAATTTGGTCCGAATATCTTAACAAACAAACGAAACACAACAAATTTTGTTAAAAAATCGATTTTATGGAAGATCAGACCTATGGGAGCTATATGATATAGTCAACCGATTTTGTTCAAATTTGGCACATTGCTCTAAAAAATTTCCAAACGCCAAATCTGGTTACGATATCTTTTTTAAAAAACGAAATATAGCGAATTTTGCTTTAAAAGTTATTTTATATTATTATATTATTATATTACATTATTATATTTTATTTTATATATTATATAGTCAACCGATTTTGATTGAATTTGGTACAGTGGTTGGGAACTATAAAATAAATACCGAATTCGGTTACGATATCTTCATAAACAAACGAATTATCCATCTAAATCTTTTTTTTTAGTCGAGGTCGTCTCAAACACCCATATGGGAGCTATATAATTTATCCCCCATATCAAAAAATAAAATAAATTTGTCTCCTATGGAATAGTATGGGATCTAATGTAAAAGTTTGGTAACTCTAGCTCATACCATCTCTGAGATCTAGGCGTTCACACGGACAGACGGACAGACAGACAGACGGACAGACGGACGGACAGACGGACAGGGTATATCGACTTCTCTATTCACCCTGATCATATTTTAGGTAACTTTGGGGTGTCTCCGACGTCTCCTTCTATATGTTACATACATTTTCGGCTTGCACAAACTTAATATACCCTTGGTACCATACGGTACAGGGTATAAAAACGAAATATAGCGAATTTTGTATAAAAAAAGTTATTTTGGCCGATAAGTCCTATGGGAGCTATATGATATATTCAACCGATCTTGATCAAATTTGGTACAGTGCTTAGGAACTATAAAAACTTTTGAGTGCCATTTGGTTACGATATCTTCATACACAAACGAATTATTCATCTAAAACTTTTTTTTTTTTGAGGTCGTCTGAAACACCCCTATGGGAGCTATATAATTTATCCCCGATATCAAAAAAATAAAACAAACTTGTCTCCTATGGATTAATATGGGATCTAATGTGAAAGTTTGGTTACTCTAGCTCATACTATCTTTGAGATCTAGGCGTTCATACGGACAGACGGACATGGGTATATCTCTAGTCATCCTGATCATATTTCAGGTAACTTTGGGGTGTCTCCCACGAATCTTTCTGTATGTTACATACTTTTTCTTGCACAAACTTAATGTACCTTTTGTACCATTTGGTGCAGGGTATAAAAATAGCTTCAAGTTCTAAAGCAATTCTTGGGAAATTGTCTAGCTCTAAAAACTAAAAATTCAGATCGTAACGTCCGTCTTCTGCTTTTTTGAGATCTTCGAAAAACCGTGTAAAACATCTATCTTCACAACTTGGTAGGCACGTTCGTCTGGCAAGATTATAGTATACATAATTCCTGGAATCCTTCTTTAGATAGATTGACAAATTAACTGTAGGATCGTAAAATTCCAGATTGGAACAACTTTTCTAGAGAATCTTCTACCGAATCTTGCAAACAGGCATTGAATGCACATCGACTGGAGTTTTTGGGGTAGTTGCAATCGTGGACGATGTGAAGGTTATTTCCGTGATGCAAGATGATACGAATGGCGCCTGAAAATTTTCTGTATAGTTGTACAAAATTCAGTTTGATGTTGATATTTTCATACTTTATTCCATAAACGGAGTGCACTACTCGCTCTTTAAGAGGATTGCTGTCGTTTGGCCTCGTATTGTTTTTCCATCAAGAAAAGAGAGATCAAAGTCTCCAATGTTGTATTCACATGTAGGAGAAATTCGGTTGTCCATAAAACTTGCAGGGAGAGAAGTCGCTTGTGCCCTGAGAGAAGTCGCTTGTCCGGGAGAGATGTCGCTTGTCCGGGAGAGATGTCGCTTGTTCGGGAGAGATGTCGCTTCCTTCATCACTGCATCTACATTCACTTTTCTTCTTCTTGTAATTCTCTAAAAATTCTTGCTTTCTCTTTCTTTTTCTCCTACACGATCACTTCCTCCACTGCTTGAGTATTCAGAATCGGATGCTCTGAATCGGAACTTATTTAAACATTTTTTTTCTCAATTTAATTTTTGAATTATATTTTTTATAACATATCATTTTTTACGCAGGATTCGACTTTTTTTGATGTTTTCTTTTAATTTTTTTTTTTTTTAACAGATCTATACCAAACAAGTTTATCGAAAACAATCTCAAAAACAGTTCTTAATAGAACCAAAAATACCCTCAAAAACTTTTTTTATGAAGATTAACTCGATGACACTGAAATTGGTAATCTTGTATAAAGGATAAGTTTAAGAATTCTTCACAAAAATTCATAATTTTCGAAATTTAACAGTTTAACAGTTTTATTATGTTATTATATGTACAATTTTCAAAAATACGAATTTTTAAAATTTATTATATTATTTTGAATTTGAATAATATACCTCTCAAAGTATTATCTTTAAAATTTTGAAATCTAAATACTTGAAACTACTCTTGCTTCAACTAGATCTATACATACTTATATAGAGATACTTTGTATGTACATATTACGTATGCATATACATATGTATGTACACACACACATATATATATATATATATATATAGGTATATACATAGTATACACCTGGTTACAAGTTACCTGTTCCAAATTGACCAGTTTTGTTTCACATAGTCTCTACTGAGACCTGTTCACGCTCGCCTGCCATACAAATTTCTCAAATTACGCTAATGAAGTCTAGACCATAAATTTTTAGACAACAAAGTTGCAGTTTGTGGTCTTGGCTTACTCGACGTTAAATTTAAAAGTTAATATTATAAAGGAATAAAAATATTAAAATGGATATATTTATGATTAAGTCGTGTTTAGGATGTCTAAGCCACAGACCCGAAAATAAAACGTAGTGAATATCTAAAGTACTTTGGTGTCTGTAGTGGACATTTTGTATATGTACAGTGAAACCAAAAATTATTCGGACACTATTTAATTTTTAGTTTAAAATTATTTTAAACTTTTCAAAAAGTTGTCATAGTGAAAATTTATTTATTTATTAAAGAATTCTACAAAAACTATGTATATTGAGCCGTGATCCGGAAACCGAATTCGAATATTTTATTCGGATTCGTTTGGAAACCGAATGTTTGATGCTCCTATTTCCAACAAATTCAATTTTTCATGCGGTTTCAAGGCGAATGTTGTAAATTTATCGAAACAAATTAGGAAAATTTATTGAAAATAAGAAGTGAAAAATTCGACGAAAAATTCAGTTTCTGAAGCTCGCAAAACAGAATCCGAGTAAAGATATTCAGTTTGGATATCTCGGTTTCCGAATCAGGGCTGATTGTTTAAAAGTAAAGTGATATAGAAAATAAAAAAGTAAGACTAAATAAAGGATCCAAAAAATTTTTCGTCGTTTGGAAACCGAATGTTCCGAATGTGCTCCTATTTCCACCAAATCCAATTATTCATGCGGTTTCAAACCGAATCTTGTAAATTTATCGAAAAAAATAAGAAAATTTTATCGAAAATAAAATCGCAAATTATCGACGACAAATTTAGTTTCTGAAGCACGCAAAACAGAATCTGCATAAAATAATTCGATTTGGATTACTCGGTTTCCGGAGCAGGGCTGATTTTTTAAAAGCAAAGTGACATAGAAAATAAAAAAGTTAAACTAAATAAAGCATCCAAAAAATGTTTCAAAAATTTTTTAAATATTAAAATATATATATTTCCTAGAGTTCCAAGGTGAAACAAAATAATTTATAAAAAACAATCTCGGTTGATGTTTCGTGACATCCAGATGATATTTGTTGTGAGGGACTATGGAATGGTACATTAAAAAAAGATTTTTTTAACTTTACTACAAATTTTGGTGATTTTACTTTTTTCTCAGAAAGCTTTGTACAAAAAAATTTTGTTTCAGGATCAGATGGTATTTTAATTTGGTCGTTTTTAATTGTAACTTCCGTAGTTGTAAGCCGGTTTTAATAATATTTTAGCCAACCACTAAAAAATATCGGAGTAAAACCCTATTTCGGGAAAGAAGGTCATTTTTGATTTTAACTTCCGTAGCTCTCAACCGTTAAAAAATATAGAAGTAAAAATTCTATTTCGGAAAAAAAGAAGTTATAATATTAAAAAACTAAAAGCCAGTTTAAAACTAGATTATAAATAAAAAGCAGTTGTTCCAAAATTTAATGCTCATTGGCGTTTCGGGTCCGAACCCCCTACCCCAAAAGTTTGAAAAATCGTTTGAAAGCCTTTTGTGAGATCAGATATAAGGACTCTTCAATCAGATCATACCCCATCCGATCAAATCCGATCAGATCATATCCGATCTGTTCCGATCAGATCATATCCAATCAGTTCCGATCAGATCATATCTGATCGCATATGTTCTGATCGGATTCATCATATCCAATCGATCAGATCAGTGCAATCTTTCCAGCTATTTGCTGAAGGTTTCCGGAAACTTTTTTGTCACAATGTAGTTTGAAAATGGTTAACGGTCAGTTCAGAAGTTGCATTTGAAACTTTTCACCTGCTCCCAACTCTTTCATTCTTGGAGAAACAGGCCATATGGCAAACGGTCATGACTAAGTCAATTTCTTTTTTCATCGTCTTCATTTTCGTATACAGCTTAACTCCCAGCACATCATCATTTTCCACTAAATTAATATGCTCAAAGTATAGAAAAAAGAAAATAGGATTTCTTCCTATAAAATATATCCCTTTATTTTAACAATGTCATCCCAAAGAATTACACTGGCCAACATGGTTCAGTTGTTGGAAAGCTAAGAGTCGTTTCCTAAGTAATTTGGTGCGTAGAATCCGAATCCGGCGTCAGAACTGGCCCATCGCGTCAGGATTTTGAGATATTTGAGGTTATGTACCCAAAAAACGCCGTTTTTTCCTACTTTTGAGGTTATGTACAGGGCGCAAAAAATTTTTGCGGTCTTTTTCTCCAGTTACATCATTTAGTACAACTCTTACCCTTTAATTTAAGGGTTCAAGAGATCAATTGAATATTGAATATTTTTTTGCAAAGTTATGGCTTTTCGAAGTTACGAGATATAAAAACGGCGTTTTTTGGGTACATAACCTCAAATATCTCAAAATCCTGACGTGATGGGCCAGTTCTGACGCCGGATTCGGATTTTACGCACCAAATTACTTCGGAAATAACTCTTAGCTTTCCAACAACTCACATGACCCCTGTATTTGTAGACCTGTGTTATCATAGTTTTAACCAATTGATCCAGGCAGACTTCTCTACTCTTCTTATTATTCTAATATAAACTTTTTTAATTTAAAAAATAAATACATAAAAAAGTAATAGAATTTTGTATAAAATATTTAGTTAGCTCAACTATTTATTATTAAAACCAGCTCAATAATCATAGCTCTTAATAAACCTATAAATTTTATAGATAAATATCCATTAAAAATAATTATGTATACATATTCCAAACATAAGCTTTTATGTTCGGTATGTATAATATATTTTTAAATTTAAAAAGTAAACATAACTAGGACAACTTTTGTATAACCGCTTTAAATCAACCTAGTCTTTATAAACCTACCAATTTCATAGATAAATATCTATTAACATTTATTACTATGCCTTATGTATGTTCTACATTTTAAAAGATCTAGATTTCAAAAGTAAATACGAACAACTTTTGTATAACTGCTCTAGTTCACCTTCTAGTTATAAATAGACATTCCAGAACCACTCTCGAAACGATCGTGGTTATTATTTTAGCAACAAATCGAACTGTACTGCACGAAAACCATTAGGCGTCCCTCCCGCCGACTAGACCCCCCTCGGTTTTAGCTCCTCTACGTGCCCAACTGACCATAAAAACTGCCGGCCAAACGCCCAAAAATGTCGCGCGATTCATTTGCGTTGGCGCGTGGCGAATTTTATGTTGTCGCTGGCGTCGCAGTTGACGTCGGCGTTGCGTCGCTGCCAGCCAATGCTGTCGCCGTTACAGCCAAATTAGATGAAGCAGAGACGCAAAATATTCAGGCATGTTCTGGGTTTCGATTTTGAATGAAAATGAATGAAAGATTATTCGAAAAATGTTAATTAGGTTTCTGCACTTATTATGAAAAGAAACTCCAACAATTAAAAATAATTACAACAAAAATTTGGAATTTTTGGTAAGTTTTGAACTAATCGGCCGAGCTCCGAAAAACTAATCCGAACATGTTATTCGGATCATTTTATTCGGTTTCGTTTTGAAACCGAATGATTGGTGGTCCCTATTTAACCAAAACGAATTTTTCATCTTAAGGCTTCACGAAAAGTGCACATAATTTTTTCAATACTCTCTGGGTGAAAAAAACCTTCAACAGAAGGTCTTTCTTTTCTACAAACTCAGAAAAAAAATGGCGGACGTAAAGTCGGGCGCGGACGACTTTAGGATACCCTGTACCACTAGCTTGTAATAAAGTCCGATTTCTTCACAAAAAACCAAAAACAGAAGAATTTTTAAGCAAAAATTTTTTTTTGACCGATCGTTCCTATGGGAGCTATATGATATAGTCAACCGATTTCAATAAAATTTGACACGGTGCTTAAATACCTTAAAAAAGTTATGAACGCCAAAGTTATTTCAAATATCTTTACAAACAAACAAAACACATCGAATTTTGTATAGAAAACGTGTTTTTGGACCGATTGGTCCTATGGGAGCTATATGATCTAGTCAAACGATTTGGATTAAATTTGGTACAGTGCTTAGGAACTATAAAATACTCACGAATGTCAAATTTGGTCCCAATATCTTAACAAACAAACGAAACACAACAAATTTTGTTAAAAAATCGATGTTTTGGAAGATCGGACCTATGGGAGCTATATGATATAGTCCACCGATTTTGTTCAAATTTGGCACATTGCTTAAGTGGTCTAAAAAATTTCCAAACGCCAAATCTGGTTAGGATATCTTTATTAAAAAACGAAATATAGCCAATTTTTCTTTAAAAAGTTATTTTGGCCGATCGGTCCTATGGGAGCTATATGATATAGTCAACCGATTTTGATCAAATTTGGTACAGTGATTGGGAACTATAAAAAACTTTCGATTGCCAAATTTCGTTACGATATCTTCATAAACAAACGAATTATTCATCTAAAACGCTTTTTTTTTTCGAGGTCGTCTCAAACACCCCCATGGGAGCTATATAATTTATCCCCGATATAAAAAAAATAAAATAAACTTGCCTCCTATGGAATAATATGGGATCTAATGTGAAAGTTTGGTAACTCTAGCTCTTACCATTTTTGAGATCTAGGCGTTCACACGGACGGACGGACGGACGGACAGACGGACAGACGGACAGACGGACAGACGGACATGGGTATATCGACTTCTCTATTCACCCTGATCATATTTTAGGTAACTTTGGGGTGTCTCCGACGTCTCCTTCTATATGTTACATACATTTTCGGCTTGCACAAACTTAATATACCCTTGGACCATACGGTACAGGGTATAAACATTCAAATTCATCATTATTTTCGATTAAAATTTAAATAAATATTGTTCAATAGAAGTTAACGCGCTTACAAATTAAAACAATACAAAAAAGATTCAAGCGCAGTTCCAACACACTGAAATTAATTTTAGTAAAACCGGAACATGCCCGCTGTACTCAAATTTCAACTGCGCGCCAAATGTTGAAGTTTTTGCTAGCAAGAGTGACGAAAGCTCTGCGCGTGTGACGTCACTAGCTGCGACAACGTTGCGCATGCGCCACCATCTATGCGATAAGCGCTCTCCGCGCGCTCTCTTGCTCTACGACAAGCTCTCTGCGACGTAGTTAGAAATTAGCGCGACGTCGGCGTAATTGGAATTAGATGAAGTAATGATATCAGTCTCTCTCTCTCGAAGTCGCTGGCCTTCAAAAAATTATAATTTCTGTTTTATTGGCCGGCTATTTGTGTGTGCGCTGGTATGTTCGTGGGACTTGAAGCTCTCCCCCCCTTACCCAACACCAGTCCCTGAGACCCACATGCCTAACTGGCCTAATGTTTGTTTACCAGTCGGGCACTCTCTCAATAAAGCGTGGAATGTTTGCGAACACACTCGATTGGAGACGGAGACTGGGAGACTGACTGTACGTGTGTGTTTGGCGTATCACGAATTTGAATATTGGCTGTATTGGTTTTTTGATTTATAGAGCGTACGAACTTGTTTGGTCTAGAACTGGTAAATGGCAAATGCAGCGAAACTGTTCAATGGTATACTATATAATGGATTAGGTATATATTTTTTTACCAAATGATTACGAAGTGGTTACAATGTATCTACAACAAATGAGTTAAAATTAATTGATAGATTCGTCGATTTGTCCCACCTATAAGTCTTAAATAATGACTTTCTTAAATAAAACCAAGCCTCCGATTGAAAATATGTACTTATATATTATTTTAAGTACATATTCGTAGGCTACCTAAAATAGTGAGTAAATACCAAATAAGTGTGGGTCAAAAAGGTTCAAAGCTCTCCTCTTTTCAGGATTTTGCTTTAATTTGTATCATTTACATAGCAAATATTTTTTAATCATATATGGTTTTCCACTTATGCTAGAAAATAAAATAAGGTTTTACGATTCTGTGATGTGGTCAGTGCGGATATGGATTTATAAACTACTATGTAAGAATTGGTTACATTCATCGAGTTGTCGTTATAACGTGAAATTAGCACCTCCAAATCCTCTGTGCTGGCTGCCGTAGCAGGAGGATTGACCAATAATTGTTGGGTACCCCTTGGAGACGTGTTTTCATTATTGTTTTGTTCCATGTTA
This sequence comes from Chymomyza amoena, assembly GCA_037043745.1. Lineage (NCBI taxonomy): Eukaryota > Metazoa > Arthropoda > Insecta > Diptera > Drosophilidae > Chymomyza > Chymomyza amoena. The sequence continues at coordinate 14,070 of JBAMAX010002046.1, forward strand.
TTCTTCTTCCAACTTTTATGAGAATCAATGAGTGATGGGTTCAAAGATTCTTTAGTTAGAAGACGCTCCTGATATTGGGAGACAGACGCTTACCTGATGGCAATTTGGCTGCCAAAATGGCATCAGGGTTTGTTGTGGACTGCCCTAAGCTTCAGGACACTTCCTCGACCTTACCGGCTTTGGTGGCCCTACCGATAGCTATGCTACCGCCGACATCGCTCTTGGGTTCATCGCCTCCTCACCACAACAAGGTGGCAATCCCCGAGGGGATAAGAGGGGATGCACCACTACTATGATCCACTTAGGAGTCCAGAATTCGTAGTTGTAATGTAAGAATTGGGATGCTAGGGGATGACCATAGCCTCACCAAGAAAGATGCTGCAGATCGAACAAAGGACATGCCTATGCTTCTGCAGCCAAGGGATGAGATGCTACCTGAGTACAGGTTCAATCAACTCTTTGATACCAAATTCAGTACGTAAGAGGCTTGGACCTCTCTTGCCGCAGTTCACCCCATGAAACCGCATATAATAAAGTGGTACACAGATAGATCACTCACTGATCAAGGAAGTGGCTTGGGTGTAATAGGCACCAGAACCAAATATTCTGAACCACTAGGCAGACACACCAGCATTTTCCAAGCTAAAATCTGTGCTATTGGAAGATTTGTAGAATTCAATCTGCAAAAGAACTACCATGACAAGGATGCTTCCATCCAGTCTAATAGTCAAGCAGCGATAAAGGCGTTAAGCAAGGCTTAGATCACATCAAAGCAGGTCAAAGAAGTGAGAACGTCACTTGACAAATGAGGAACCAGGAATAAGCTCACGATTAGATGGGTTACAGGACATAAAATTAAGGCAGGTCAAAGAAGTAAAAACGTCACTGGACAAACTAGGAACCAGGAATAAGCTCTTGATTAGACGGGTCCCAGGACATAAGCTGGCAGCTAAACTTGCAAGGACCGGTGCAGCAACACCGCTAATCGGACCTGAACCACAATGTGGGATATGTAACCACGTGGTTCGGGACCTACTGAGAATAGAGAAGAACAACAAACGACTGGGCGCAGATACCAGGGCTTAAACAGTCAAAAACCCTACTCTCTAACTACAACAGTAAGAGGTTCAAAGCTATTGTAACTCACAGGAAGAACACAGTGAAAATCCTGACGGGCCTTCCGACGGGATATTATAGGCTCTGCAGCTACTTAAACAAAATGGGCATGGCGGATAGTAGACTTCTGCAATTATTAAGATAGCCAAGCTGCTATTAGGGCATTATCATCCTGGAGCATTTCCTCCAGGATGGTTAAAGACTGTCATAACTACCTCCGAACCCTGTTCGCCCGGAACAAAGTCGTGATATGTTGGGTGCCTGGACACTCGGGAGTGGATGGTAATATAATCGCTGACGATCTGGCACGACAGGGTACCTCCACCCTGACTATATCTCCTGCGCCGTTTTCTGGTATTGGTTGGTCCACAATCAAAACCATGATAAAGAAATGGGCTGCTGGAGAACATAGGAGATGGTTCTCCTTTCCGGGGTTTCGTCAAGCGAAAGTGCTTGTCAAACCTCTGGATGTGATCAAGACAAAAGGTCTTGGCAGAGCGAACCTAAAGCTCCTGGTAGCTTACCCATCTGGACACCACACTGGACTCTTCATAGTGCAGACTCTGTCTAGAAGACGATGAAACCACCAGACATATTCTCTGTAACTGCCCAGCGCTGGTATGGGGCAGATCCTGTCACATGGGAAAGGAACGAATTAGTCCCTTCCATCTTAGATCAATACCAACAAAAGACCTACTCCATTCATGCGGAAAATCTTTTGTTTTAATCTAAGAGTATGGTACAAAATACCTTTTGGTCTCAGTGACGAACCCTTTTTTTCGGAAAAATATAGGAATATATGGACTATGTGGCTTTTGTAGCATGGAGGAAGAAACTTTATTACATTTATTAAAGGAATATATGGCACTCGCCGTTAAAAGAAACAGACCCCTGGGCATGTGCCTGCTCCCACCGGAGATCGGTGTTACCCTTAGTCCAAATAAAATACTGGAATACATGCAGGCCATAGAACTTTTGGGAGAGCTGTGAGCCATAAAGGGAGTACAATAGATCCACTTGGGTAGTAGTACAGTTTACCCCCAATTAATAATAATATTATAATTTTAGTAATAGTAATTTAAAGGTAACGTCTTAAGTCATGGGAATCCCTTAAGCGAGGACGTTTACAAAAATTTTAGCTTATCCCATGTAAAACACGAAACAGCTTAGCATCAGCTCAAATATAATATTACATATATTGTCCTCGTATTAAAATCAGCCTGACAGATTTTTTCAAGTCTACACCCAAGATCTTTTCGGAAGATCTTTCAATTTAAGCTAAAAGATTCAAAACTTGTTGTAGTTTATTAAAACTCAGTTATAAGTCTACATTTGTATGAATTTTGATTAAAATTAGTCTACTATTTCATATAGTTATCATACAAAAATGTAACCTGCGCTCTTATTTTAGAGAGACATACGTATAAAAGACTTGCGCAGTGCGTGACCTTCTAATAATTGGATCTTGTAATGGCTGAGGGAATGCCTGCGAAGAAGAAGACAAGATAGAAAGATTGCAACATGACAGTCCTGCACTTCGAAGATCTGTGGATCTGCCCAATTTCATTGTATGCTCGAACTAAGGCAGCATGGACAGATTTTTAGGAGTTTAGGAAGTTCTCCAGCCAAATCTATGGGGGAGTTCAGGAATATTTTTTTCCTAAGATTGTCGTCTTTAATATGTAAGCCGTGGCTATAGCTTTTTAGTAGCGGCAAGTTTTCTTTGGATAGTAAAATGTGAGCACATAAATCTTTACAGCTGTTCCTTTAATGCTTCGCGGAAGTTGGAGCATTCCCGAGGTAATCATTCCAAAGGTAATGATTGGAGTTTATGAAACTTTTAAGCAACTCAAATGATAAGTTTCCCCAGGTTGAGAAATGGTCACGGCATCGGTATTTTGGGATGCACACATAATTTTTATCGATTACCTCGAAAAGGATAAGACCATAAACAGCGACTATTATATAGCGTTATTGAAGCGTGTGAAGGACGAAATCGCGATAAAACGAACCCATTTAAAGACGAAAAAAGTGATGTTTCATCAAGACAATGCACCGTGTTACAAATCAATGAAAACGATAGCAAAATTGAATGAATTTGGCTTCGAATTTCTTCAGCATCCACCATACTCTCCAGATCTGACCCATTGCGACTTTTTCCTGTTCTCAGATCTCAAGAGCATGATCTCTGGAAATAAATTCACCACCAATGAAAAGGTGATCGCCGAAACGGATGCTTATTTTGAGGCTAAAGAAAAATACTTATTATAAAAATGGTATCGAAAAATTGAAAGGCCGCTATAATCGGTGTATCGCCCTCGATGCAAACTATGTGGAATAAAAAATCTAATTTTGTCAAATAAAAAAGTGTTTTTATATGTTAGCCTACGAATTTTTTAGCCCACCTGTTATATTAAGAATTTTTGTATTTTTTGTATAATTTCAATTTATACAATTTAGAGTTTCTGTTTACGGAGTGCATCAGGTAAAAATTATCTGAGCCCAAATGATGTACTTTAAGGATTCACATTCAAAGATTCACATTTGATTATATTCTAATTATTAGTAATCTTATATCTCATGAAATTTGTGTGCCTATTGGGTAGGTCTTAGAATCGGCCAACATCAAAATTTTTTTAAATTTTTACAATACTCCTCCGAAAAGGCTGGACCGATTCTCATGAAATTGTGAAATTACCTAGAAATAATTTATATGACAAAACAAAGTTTGCCGGGGTAGTTAGTAATATATAATATAAAAATAGCTCATACCAAATTCTTCTGCTATAATCCGATCCACTTATCATACCTTATGGCCTTATAAGCCACCTTATCTAATGGCTTTAATTAAGCATACAACACGCGCCGCAATGTATCTAAATCTAAATGCATTTAAGATGCAAATACAACGTATACTCCACATTATATTCTAGAAATTTTTCTAAAACGTACATTTAATAAATATCCATAAATATTCATATTCAATATTAATATTATTGCGTAATTTGCATCACTTCACTCAGATCTCCCACATTGTAAGTATATCCAATATTGTATCTCATAATAACTCGAGAATAATCGCCATTAAACGGTATTTTGCCATTTAGCTGGAAAACCAGATTTCAAAACGTAGTAAAGAAAAAAATACAAAATAAAAACGAACAAAAAGAAAAAAAATATTCAAGGTATGTAAATTTGCCATACTACGCTGAATCAAACGAGCCCCCGAACGAACCACTTAACGATCCATACACACACAGATACGCACAAATACACGCATACACTCATAGATACTTAATATTTTTAGTAGTAGTAGTGGCTTAGTAGCGTGTGGCACTAAAATGAGGAGAAAAAAATAATAATAATAAAAATAGTAAAAAATCGCTTAAGCGTTATCTTTAATTTATTGAGATTAAAACGCGCTGATTAATTTAACAACGTAATTGATGCAGCTACAACAACAGCTACAACAACAACGTTAACGACAACAACGAGATGAATTGACGTAAGAGTAACAACAACAACAACAACAACAGCATCTCTATAAGAAAGCTCCCAAGGCGCAGGCTCCAAAAACAACAAAAATATGCGACTTAGATTGAGATTGAAGCGAAAGCTTTGCTGAAGATTCTTTGAGTCACATGCAAATGATGGACAGAGCGGAATGTGCCCAAAATCTTTTTTTTACTAAAGAAATGGTTTCATACCCTTTAAATATATAAACATTAAAATTAAAGTTTTAAGCATATCACCAAAAAGATCACCGATCTTAGTTCCAATTTTTATACCCTGTAACGTATGGTACAAAGGGTATATTAAGTTTGTGCAAGCCGAAAATGTATGTAACATATAGAAGGAGACGTCGGAGACACCCCAAAGTTACCTAAAATATGATCAGGGTGAATAGAGAAGTCGATATACCCATGTCCGTCCGTCCGTCTGTCCGTTTGAACGCCTAGATCTTAGAGATGGCAAGAGCTAGAGTAACCCAACTTTCACATTAGATCCCATATTATTCCATAGGAGACAAGTTTATTTTATTTTTTTAATATCGGGGATAAACTTTATAGCCCCCATGTGGGTGTTTGAGACGACCTCGACAAAAAAAAGTTTTAGATGAATAATTCGTTTGTTTATGAAGATATCGTAACCAAATTTGGTATTCGAAAGTTTATAGTTCCCGATCACTGTACCAAATTTGAGCAAAATCGGTTGACTATATCATATAGCTGCCATAGGACCGATCGGCCAAAATAACTTTTTTAAAGAAAAATTCGCTATATTTCGGTTTTTAATAAAGATATCGTAACCAGATTTGACGTTTGGAAATTTTTCAGAGCACTTAAGAGCAATGTGCCAAATTTGAACAAAATCGGTTGACTATATCATATAGCTCCCGTAGGGCCGATCTTCCTAAAAATCGATTTTTTAACAAAAATTGTTGTGTTTCGTGTTTTTGTTAAGATATTGGGAACAAATTTGATATTCGTGAATTTTTTATAGTTCCTAAGCACTGTACTAAATTTAATCCAAATCGGTTGACTATATCATACGGCTCCCATAGGACCAATCGGTCCAAAAACACGTTTTTTATACAAAAATCGATGTGTTTTGTTTGTTTGTAAAGATATTTGAAATAAATTCGGCATTCAGATTTTTTTTAAGGTTATAAGCACTGTGTCAAATTTTATTGAAATCGGTTGACTATATCATATAGCTCCCATAGGAACGATCGGTCAAAAAAAAATTTTTGCTTAAAAACTCTTCTGTTTTTGGTTTTTTGTGAAGAAATCGGACTTTATTACAAGCTAGTGGTACAGGGTATCCTAAAGTCGTCCGCGCCCGACTTTACATCCGCAATTTTTTAGAAATCATTTTGATGATTCTCTTCTCTGTTTAGGAGATATTCTTTCTAATCCAAAAATTTGACAGAGGAATTCAAAAAAATGCTTTAAAAATTTTAATATTAAATGAAGCTATAATCTATAGAAACTAAACTAAAACTTATAAGAACTTTGAGAAATTCAGTTTCTAGCAGGCACATATGCGATTTGTTAGAAGTGATTTCTATTCGCTTTTAAACCAACTCTTCTTAGTTTACCAGATATTATTTCTAATTCAAGAAACAGATATTAAGACTAAGTCTGAATATACAAAAGCAACATACGCACGTTATAAAAGCATTATATATAATAATAGATTCCTGATATTTTGAAAATGTCGCGACAGGAGAATTGTTTTATGAAAAAAGTATTATAATAAGAGTCTACAAACAGACATCCTATATATTGCTCTTGAACAGATGCGCGTCATGGAACCAAAACAAAGAACTTAAATTCTTCAAATTGACTCAGCCAAAATCCTACAAATTTTTGCACATTCCGACCGCACTACCGTAAAACTCCTACAATAAATTTACTAAGATTTCGGAACTCAGAACTCAGCTCGCAAAAGCGTCGCCAAGAGTTTGAAGACCAACAAAATCCGTCGCCTCCACAAACCCACAACTATGTCTTTTGGTACAGATCTTTTCCAGATTTCAACACTTTCTTATAAACTAGTTTTATCTAAGTGAAAATTTTGTTTTTTACTTATCCTAGGCTGAGCCACAAATGCTCTGGGAACGACGTCTAACCCGATTTGTGCCACTTTTGGGTTTCCAACTCTGGCGTCGACCTTTTTGCAATTCACTCGTGGACCTGCGATTGGGATAACCTTCAAATTTTGCGGATCAAGACCCTATCATCATCATTTTCTTTATCTCCCAGTGGAGTATAAAGCAAGTTTTAACTCCTATTTTATGATAAAAGGAATTATAATATTTTTTTTTTTAATTTAAATGAAAAAAAAAAAATTAAATAAAAATAATGATAAAAATAATAATAATCCCCATTTCCTCCACTCCCATAAACATAGTTCATCCAAGCAGCTAGTTTGCCATTTGAGCTTTGATATTTTAATTATCTTCCTTTAAATTGTAATTAATCTCAAGATCTATTCTATAAATAATTTAATTAAATACAACCTAATTCTAATATAACTAAACCCTGTCCCCTGTACCTACGCCACTGCAACAATTGCTTGCTATTACGTTGAGATTTTTTTCTTAAGAGATTTCTGGAGCGACCCGCTGAAGCTCCATATGTAAATTTTGATGAAGCACTTCCTGAAGCCAAATCGTAGACGCTGCGCTGCTCTGATGATGACAACGAGACAGACAACAACAAATCAACGATAAAGACAAAAGCCAGCGTTCAATGGCATCCACATACAATCCACACACACACACTTGGCGAGCTCTTTAGCTGGCGTCAAAAAAACCACGTGGTTTTTCAAGTTCACCACAAAAAGCAGAAGACTGGCAAAAATAGACAAAACAAAAAGCGGAAGGAGGAGGCAGCAGCAGCAGCAGCAGAAAATAGGCAAAAAGCGCAAAGCATAAAAATAAGCATTGAGAAAAACCACATGCTACAAAGCGCAAATATTTCAAACTTACGCCGGCAGCGGCAGCAACTGCTGCAAACCAGTTAGTTGGCAGCAACAGCGACAGAGACTGCGACCGCGACAGATGCAACGGCAGCAGCGCTGTATATGAAATGAAAACAAAACAAAAAGCGCTTGAAAGAAAGCGGAAATAAACAAAAATCTGTGCAGGCTGAAAAATGGCAAAGGCAAAAAAAAACCGTGCGGCGTTTGTGTAAACAAACCGCAGTTAAGCTAAAACCGCAGAGAGAAAAGAGAGCGCCAAAGCCAATTGAACACAAACCGGCTGCGAAGCTGAGCCAAGCCAAGCTGCGCAGTCGCAGCTAGCGATCAATGAAGGCGTCAATGGCAACCGCAAATTGAAGTTTCTGACATTCCAAAAGAGCAGCAATGAACATCAAAATGCGCGAAAAGCTTAAAAAAAAAAAGGAGAGAAAATGAAGCGACAGACATTAGTGTGAGTGAGTGTAGTTGTGAGTGAGTAAGCAGTGGTGTCTCTGGAAAGGGGTGCTTAAGAGGTTGAAACGCCGCGTGAGTCTTAGAAAAATTATAGTAAGAAGGCAGTTGCATTTAAGCCTGATTACTTATTTTAACTACTTATTTATAAACTTATTTATAATTTGAATCTAAATAAAGCGGATTATTTTCATTTTAATTTTTTTTATATTGATAAATATTAAATAAATAAATATTTGGACTTTTTTTGGTGGAATTTTTTAATTTTATAAAATTATAGCTTGAAGAATAGAATATGTATCGTGTACATAATACAAGCAATTGTCGTATGAGCAAACACAAAGGTTCGATGCTAAGTTTTTATTATTAAAAAAAAAACCTTTTTAAGGCGCTAAGACTAAATCGGTAGACAAATCGGCACGAGCCAAGCGATATACCGACATCCTCAGCAACTTCTCTGATAGTGATTCGACGATTTTCCAAAACAATTTTTATCACTGCTTGAACGTTTTTATCAGTTGTTGACGTGCTTAGGCGTCCAGAGCGAGGCTTGTCATTGGCATCTTCCCGGCCATCTTGGAAGAGTTTGTACCACTTGAAAACATTTTTTTTTCCCCCAGAACAATTTCACCGTATGCTACTGTCAACATTTCAAGTGTTACGGAGCACTTAATTTTATTTTTTACATAAAATTTGATGCAAATCCGTTGATCCATATTTTTCGATAGCAAAAAATCGCCGAGCACGCAAAACACTTATAACCTTTACGCTTCTCACAACCAAACAAAAAATGTCATTCACTTGAAATTTGGTACAGATGTTCGGGAAGAGTGTAACAAAACAACAAAACAAAAAAATCGATAATCGAAAATACGTTGCCCGCGAAATTGGAAACCTTGACCTTACTTTTTGAACACACCTCGTATTTTTCATTACTAAATACTATTTATACTTTCTACAATATTTATAAACTCTACTTAGAACAAGTAAATAAAAGATTAGATATTTGTAAGCTCAAATGGTACATAATTTTAAAAAAGTTGCTTATAATTCATAACTGGTTCAAACAGTAGCTGACTTAAAATTAAACATTGTCGTTTTAATAAATTATTATCAACTAATTTCACAGAATTTTTATACAACTGTATTATTATTCTCAACCAAAGCTGTTATTTGAAAATTTTTTAAAATCGCATGGGACGTTTCAATGTTCTCTAATGTGGTTAAGTTTTTAAGTTTTTGGTGTAAACGAAAATAATAAAACTTTCAAATATTAAAAAAACATGTATTTATGAAAACACTGCAATTCGTCCAAAGGGTCTTGCTGAACAAGGTACTAGAAACTGCTCTTAGCGATTCTTAAAAACTAATAATGCAATAGCTTATTCGCTAGAAGTTTTACAACTAGCTTGATCTATATAAAAAGAATAAATATAAAAACAAAGATAAAAATGGCGTACGTAAATTCGGGCACGTACGACTTTGGGATACCCTGTACTACTAGCTTGCAATATAATCTGGTTCTTTCATAAAAAACCAAAAACAGAAGAATTTTTAAGCAACCATTTTTTTTGACCGATCGTTGCTATGGAAGCTATATGATATAGTCAACCGATTTCGATCAAATTTGACACAGTGCTTAAATACCATAAAAAAAGTTCTGAATGCCGAATTGAATTCAAATATCTTTACAGACGAAACATAACGAATTTTGTATAAAAACGTTTTTTTTGGACCGATTTGTCCTATGGGAGCTATATGATATAGTCAACCGATTTTGATCAAATTTAATACAAATGCTAAGCAACTATAAAAAACTTACGAATACCAAATTTGGCCCCAATATCTTAAACAAACGAAACAACAAATTTTGTTTAAAAATCGATTTTTTGCAAGATCGACACTATGGAAGCTATATGATATAGTCAACCGATTTGGTTCAAATTTGGCACACAGCTTAAGTGCTCTAAAAAATTTCCAAATGCCAAATCTGGTTAGGATATTTTTATTAAAAAACGAAATATAGCGAATTTTGATTTAAAAAAGTTATTTTGGTCGATCGGTCCTATGGGAGCTATATGATATAGTCAACCAATTTTGATGAAATTTGGTACAGTACTTGGGAACCATAACTTTTAAATACCAAATTTGGTTATGATATCTTCCTGAACAAACGAATTATCCATCTAAAACCTTTTTTTTTGTCGAGGTCGTCTCAAACACCCATATGGGAGCTATATAATTTATCCCCGATATCAAAAAATAAAATAAACTTGTCTCCTATGGAATAATATGGGATCTAATGTGAAAGTTTGGTTACTCTAGCTCTTACCATCTCTGAGATCTAGGCGTTCAAATGGACAGACGGACATGGGAAAATCGACTTCTCGATGACTCCTTCTATATGTTACATACATTTTCGGCTTGTACAAACTTAATATACCATTTGTACCATACGGTACAGGGTATAAATATTTTTTTTTACTATAATCTAATTATTTTATTTATCTTTTGATACTTCAAAATTATTTTCTACTTTTTAGTACGCATTACTATAAAAACGAGTATTTTTAAACTATAATTTTGTATGTTTAAAACTAAAAATGTTTTTTTAATCCTGATGGTCTTAGTCAGTATATTAGAACAAAGGCATTAAGTAAAAGTATTGTTATCTGTCCTTGACCCCTGTGCAAATTTTCAAGATGATCAGATTTCTTAAAATTGGTGAAAATTACGCTAAATGAATTCGTTACATAATACATATTCGTACATATTACAGGTCAAGCTAATATTTAGAACTGTTTAAATATGATTTATTTTAAAAGCCAAGTACCTAATAAACCAAACATTATAACCGCAATTTTCGGCTATCGGGGGGTTCAAATGTTCCAAGGGACATATATATTTAGGTGGTCAACGACGGGGAGACGGGTTCAAAAAATATTAAAAAAAATTGGGTCGCGTAGTTTGGCTACGGCCACTTAAGTCACAAGCCAGCCCCCCTTGAATAAAACTCTCTACGCCACTGCTGCTTCTCGTGTTCGCGTGAGCATGTGGCTTCGGAGCTAGAAACAAAATTGAATTGAAAACCTAACCTTACCTAATGTAGTATGGAAAGGCACACACAAAAAAATACAAACATGGAAAAGTAGCGCAAAAACGTGGTTCGTTGTTTCTGTTTCTGTCTCTGCGCGCTGCCAGCGACAATGGCGACGCCAGCTGCGCTGCTGCCGCTATTGCGTCGTTTAAAAAATACAAAACAAAATAAAAAAAAAAACGCCAAGCGTCAAAAGCATGAAAGCCACAAAAATTCTACGCAAGTTATGCTCACTGGGCCGCGGCCTACTACAACAACAAAACAAACACTCTCTCACACACACACACACTCACACACATGTGTGTAGAACGTATCTATGAGAGCGCTGCTTACCTGCAAAAGTGAAAGATGAACAAAGTAAAATACAAAAAAAGAAAAAAAAAATTAAACTCTCATGTTTGATGTGAAACTTTTTAAAGTGGAAAAAAGTTTTTTTTAGGGTTTTACTTTTCATAACTGACCTAACGTAGATTTTATGTACTTAACCGTGCGATATGTTGCTATCACTTATTATATAAGCTCTTAACTTTTATTTCTCTTATCTTTTAAATGTAATATGCTCTTTTATTTATGCTAGTTATAGTTTAATCACGAGTTCGGATCTCGGCGGTAGGTAGTTGAGAAATGTAGGTAACGTAGCTGGCCGCCTTATCGTTAATTGTTTTGATTTTTATTAGACTTCTTAATAATATTTTATCAATATTTATTATAGTCTTTGATTTATAATTGGGAACTTAATAATATATTGTTTGTTTTTTAATGTTGATCGCTTTTCAAATTAGCGAAAATGTTTAAACTATTCGATAGGGTGTAATCACGGGGATTATACTTGGGTTTTTATTCAAATTTATGGAGAAAAAAAATAATATTTTGTTGTGCGCGAACATTGGCTTGGATGCTATGACGTCATTAGAAAAGGTCTTAGAATAGGAACTAACCTTTGAGGCACTTAAAGTTTTATTATAATAAATATTATTAATTGTTATATTAGGGCGTGTCAAATTTTTTTAGGTTCAAAGGATTGTCGCGATTTTGGTTCAATGGGCCATACTAAGAAGTTTTGCCCAAGAAACTATAGGTCCAAAAAATCTCACGGTTTTTTTTTAAATATTTAAAAATCGAATTACAAAAACCTTATAATTTCTCTAGCCTAATGCGTATGCGGGTATTTTTCGGGTTAACGAATTTATTTACAAGATTTATTTTTATTTATTAGCGTACCGAGGGAGATTTTTGTTCGAAACATTTAAAAATGGAATTCGACATTTGAAATAAAAGGCAAAAAAAAGTTTTATTTTTTCTACCTAAATGTGTATACGTGTATTATAATTTATATTTATTAGAGCCGCTAGATGGCGCTTTTATATATTTTTTTGATATTATCCCCCATTTTTTTTAGATTGACGAAATTCTCTTTCATAGTGTAATGCCCAATTCAAAGTTTCACAAAATGAACAGCGTTGAAAATTTGGCGGGGAGAGTATCTGGGGACGTACTTATTAACGACCCTACCCAAAGCTGGATCCGCGTGTGGAACTCACACAAGGACCATCCAAAAAGAAACTCCAAGAAGCATATTAACTCTTTTCGCTAGCAGCTTGGCTAAGTTTCTTTCATTTCACACTACTGCATTCGATCTCTCTTAGTATAGGGCGGGAACGATGTGCTCAAGAAATCGTTAATACGTAATAAATTAAGTACGAGTTTTCTCTTTTGGCGAACATAAAATCTTGATATTACGAGATTCAATTCATAAATGTAATTTTCTTCTTCCATTTTGTATTTTACCAGGAATATAAACCAAATTTGCCTTTATTTCCAAGCAAGCTGCATATAACCTTCCCTTCCCCATCTGGCATCATATTCCTTCTCTAGCCAGCAGAAGATTTTTTGTCCTTTGTAGGCCATAAAATCTCGATAAGTGACTTTCGAGAAGTACCACTAAATAAAATTAAGTTTTTTTTCTGAAATTGGTTTGGCTGAGGAGCTCTAGGGTTAGTAGGGAGCCCAATAGACCCTTAGTATCGCAACGCAGCTTTCTCAAATTTGTATTATATTTTAAATATAAACTAACATCGGTTTTATTTTGAAGAAAGCCGCATATCACGTATCCTTACCATCTTGAATCATATTTCTTAAAGGCACTTAACGATGAGAGCTTTTTTGTCACCCCGGCTACTATCAATTTTTAAGTGCTCCCTAATCGTGGCGCCAAGAAAGTTATTAGTTAAGGCGTGGAAAAGTCTTTTCCAACAACAGAATGTAAAGTTCTAGATTCCAACTCTTCACTAGACTATTCCTCACTATTCTAGTTTTTAGCTCAAGCGTTGCGGAGTAAGTGCTGGAAAATACTCTGTTTTTTTTAACACTCCCATATTTCTGAACTTTGTAGACATTTTCTAGTATAAAAAGATGCTAAAAAAGTAAACAACTTAAATTTTAGTATAATTTACAGATTTAGTACAGAAGAAGAATAAATGCAACACCTCAATTCACGAACTTACCAAAAGGGCGTTCATGCTTAAGCCAATTAAGTATTTGCACAACTTTTCAATTCCTGAACTCCTCAGCAACCGCGAATAGCTCTAGAAATGTGTATAAATAAATATGTATAAATAAATCAAATTCCTTTTAAAGGTATCTTTCATACAAAGGTACTAGTTGTGACCATTTTTTGGGTAAGAGGATTTGGGAATTATTGCCATTTAAAGCTTTCAAAAATATCTATGATTAAAAAATTCCAGAAACAATTAGCTTTACCTGAATATTTTTATTAAGGTATACATTTGTTTTATAAAAAATTATATTTATTTTTACTATTTCCATATTTATGTGTAAACTTTTAATTAAGTTGCAAGACATCTTAATATAATAATAAGGTTTCTGATATATTATTTCTTCACATAAAAAATTTAAACACAACTTGATCCATTTGCATAGCTGTAGCTGTAGTTTCCATCAGCAATCTTTTATTACTAATACCTTATTTTTTTGATGCGTCTTAAGTTCTTCTCTCTCTTGTAAAGAAATCTTAACAATCCATTAAAAATATTGCCAGCTCATTGAGCTGCAAATTACGCAGCCTGATTTACAATACTTATCGAGCTTTGAGCTTCAAACTTGTAAATTTAATATAATAAGGAATAAGTTTCTTAATGCATGAGTTTCCCTGCCTGCCAAACCCTTACAGAACACCCTAACCTATAATATTATATTAGATAAGTTATATTTATAAGCAAGAAGGAACACAACAGAGTATGAGTGCGTTATGCTATGTTTACACTGCCGGAAACTGTGGTAATGGTAACCAAAAAAACCCCTTTCTATTGTTAGAGTAAATATTGAAAAAGTAAAATCGAGGCCGAATGTTTCACAAATCAATAAATATTTCAAAAAGAGTACAAAACCAGTGGTAACACGTGGAATCTTTTTGAGCCTCCGACCATAAAAAAATATTTGAGTAAGTAAAATTTTTATGAACATTATTAGCCGTAATGATTGCCAATTTTGCTTTTAAAATTTCGAATTTCAAAAAAATCGTGTTGTAAAAAGCAGTAAAAAATCGCTAAAAATAAGGTATGAGCAATAAGTGGCATTCTACTATATTTGACTAGTCAAAATTTACCAACTAAATTCTAGAAAAGTGGACAGGAAAGAATAATTTTTTTTATGGTTATTTGTTTTTTTTTTTTTTTTATTTAATAAGATTTATTTCCTGCAGTGCCGTGAATAAAACGTTTTTTAAACATTTTGAAATACACTTTTTGTATTAGAATTTTCCCACTTTCTTTATGGTATTTATTTCAAGAATGTGCCTATTTTTTGTGATATATTTAGTTTTTTTTGCAATCTCAAAAGTACGACATATGCGCATGTTGCCCCCCGGGGTCATGTATACCCCAATTTTGTACAACATTTCAACTTCCGGTTTTCCACATCTCAGAGAGTGCACATCATCCATTTTTGCTGATGATAAAGCAGTTATTTGCTCTGAAACTTTAGCCTCTGATATCACTAATAACCTTCAAGATGCTTTTGACATCCTTGTTGGTTATTTTAACAAATGAAGAATTCTTGTTAATGCTGACAAAACCCAAGCTATATTCTTTTCAAGAAAACCCAAAAATATTTAGCTCCCGACTAGCCATATCAAGTTGAATCTAGTTGATGTTAACTGGGAAAGTAATGTAAAATATTTAGGACTAATTTTGGACACTAAGTTAACCTTTAAAGACCATATTGACTACGTCATCAAGAAAATGAACATATTAATTCGATTATTGTACCCTCTCATAAATAGAAATTCTCGTCTCAATTTAGAAAACAAAATGTTTCTATACAGATCAATTTTTCAAGCAGTGTTATATTACGGAGCCCCTACCTGGGATGAAAAAGCTAAATGTCATGCTAATAGAATCCAAGTTATACAAAATAAACTGTTAAAAATGATTTTAAACCTACCTTGGCATCACTTCACTAGTGATATACAAACCAGGGCAAAAATTGAATTTGTTTCAGAGATGGTTAACCATCTGCAAATAATCTTAGGGATAGATGTACATATTCCGGGCTTACACATATTAATAATTTATTATTAAATACCTAGTTTAATCATAGAATAAGTCCTAGATATAAGTTTCTCATATTCATTGATTTTTTTTTTATAAATTTTTCCCACCTCTTATGACTCTAATGCTATTATATATATATCCATTATAATTTAATAACTCAGTAGAAAAGGTACATATTTTAGCCGGAGCTCTGAATTTTAAAAATTTAACTGCACATGTATTCATAACGTCTAAGTTTTTTGTGTAAATAAATTGAAAATTTAAATTTCGCTTTCTATCGATAGTTTCAACTATCGAAGTCTAAATTATCGAGTGGTGGCATTGGCGATAGTATTCCACCTCTACCTCACAACGCGCTTATGAGTTAGTAACAACTGATGTATCAAAAATCTGTGTGCCGACTTATGAATCTAGAAATAGAGTAGAGATTGTTTCTCTGGCAATATCGGCCTCAAATGGCGCTGAGGATCCCTAAGGCAATGTTGCTTTTTTGCCTATCGTTCCTTTCACGTTCCAATGAGATGCTTTCACAGCAGCTTCTGCTTAACCTTGTTGCAGTGTAAACCTAGCATAAAGGACAAAAGTGTGAGAAATGTGAAGCTGTATTAAGGCTGCTGCACTCAAAGGCTTCGGCTCGGGCTTCGTATGTCTTCGTGTCTACTTGAGCGCGCCGCCTTTAAACCTTCGGCTCGTGCGAGTTTAGCTTGCACAAGCTATGATTCCATGGCCTTTGACTTACGCTCCACAAAATTCATTCACGCACACACACAGAGAAGCGTGCTCACTCTACACTTACACACTCTAACGCTCTCTCTCTTATCAAAAACTTTGCTCTCAGTGCGTGCGCTCCGCATTTAACTTATTACTTATAAAAGAAAGCACTTTGACTTGGCGCTCACTCAACCCCCAAACAAACACGCGCTGACTCGCTCACACACAGAAGGAGTCGGCATGTTTTAGTCAGGACTTTGCCTGCGGCAGGTAAGACGCAGCACACACGCACACATACACAGAGAGACGATTTCTTGACACACTTTCGTGCTGTTGTTATGCGGTCGGCTACGGCCGTTAACTGTTGGTTAATGTCGCCTCCGGGCCTTAGGTGGGTGTGTCCGTAATATCCTGGCCGGAGTCTGCGCAGCTCAAGCGCTGCTCCAATAGGTTGCCGCTATACGAGCCCTATATGTTTAATTGCTGACTGTCTGATGTGGAGTGAGCGTAAGCCGGACGGACACTTGGTAGGATGTGAAGGAACCAAGGAACCGACAGCAGCCGACGGCTTTTTGACTTGAACTAGCTCTACAAGCCGTCGGCTTTGTTGCTGGTTGCGTCCTCCTTGGGCGTTGTTAGGCAGCTATATATAAGTATATGTACATATACACACACATGGCTACATATAGCCATTTTTATTATGTACACGTGTAATGTAGGCACACAATATGGTAATAGCCTATTAACATTTGTCGCTTGAAATGCCAGCCAGGCCAGGCCTCTGCTATTACCAGGAATCCCTCCCAGTGGCCAGAGCTAGCCCAAAAAAATCTTTTTGGGCTGCTGCTCGTGCATTTAATTACTTCAATTGTTTGGCATGTCAAAAGCCAAGGGGGGGGGCGTTGGTGGACAGTTTGGATGTGCTCCATTCGGTTTCATTTACAGCAACTATTTTTGCCATTACCAAGCAACATGACATAATGGCCAACACATACGAGTATCCAAAACACATACAGATACTCTATAATCATTATGTACATTAACACATCATTGTCATCATACATGTCTTGATTATCAACAACATCTTCATTATGAACTTCAAGTACTTTTCGTTGTCGCTGTCATATCAACAAGTGGGGAGGAGTCCCCCTGTTTGTAGCACCACCCGCTGTCCATTATAATATTAAGAGCCACACATGCGTGTGTGTGTGTGTATCTTTGTGCTCATTTGCTTGCTGTCCATTTAGTTGACCTATTTAAGTCATTATAAAACCTGTTAATTAAATATATGTATGTATGTATGTATCATGCTCTTTGTCTAACCCTCCCTCCTCCTCCAACCACAGCCACTCTTTGCTCAGATCAAATCATATTTCCTTTTCCATTATGTTGCGCTTTTGTTTGGCTTTTTTTTTTCCTTTTCAGCGCGCAAAAAAAAAGAATGTGAGCATGTGTGAGTGTTTGGGTGAGCATGAGTTTGCATGTGTGTATCTGTGTGTATTTGTATGAATGAAACAACTCGAGCTGGTTCTTATTGACAGGCATGACCTCAATGGGAAAACCGCAGACTAAGTTACCAGCTCTATAGCAATTGCTTTTGGGTCAAGCTTATTAGGGATAAGTTTTGTTGTTCTTGTTAACTTAAGTAGGCCGATCTTTATTAACTTAATTTTTAAATGTTTCAAGAACTGTGATCAGACTATAGTTTATTCATTCTTGAACTGTGAACAGACTATAGTTTATTCATTGAGAGCCATATAGATGATTTACTTTTATATATTTACTTAAACTAGCTTAAAAATTTTAGGGTCATTGAGTGAACCTTCGATTAAAAGTTTTTAGGGTAATTTTGGGTCGAGAAATATGAAAATGACAACCATTTTATTATTTAGCACCGTTTGCAGGATTTTTTCGAAACCCATATTTTGGGACACTTGTTTCAGTTTTTCGTAAATATCTCAAAAAAAAAAAGCTTTAATCGAAATTTTGAAGATTGAAAGGTATTGATGTGCTATTTACAGTCATATACATTTAATATTTACAGACAAAGTAAAAAGTTGTAGAAGTTAAAAGCAAGCAAAGTTTATGTCCTATTTGACCATATTTCAAAATTGAAAATTTTCAACAATTTTTTTTTTTGATTATGTTCAGTTTTAAGCGGGAATATAACTGTTTTACGAACATTTCGAGTCTAAGATTTTTGTTTGTTCCCGAGATATTATTGAAAAACTGAAGTGCCCAAAAGCACGATCTCGAAAACGGTGCAAAAAAAAGGTTGACGTTTTCGTGTTTCTCGACCCGATATTGCCATAAAAACACATTTTTATAAACTAGAGTTATTTCCAATAGTAGTCTTTTTAAGTATTTTTTATTAAGCCATTTAAATTTTTTTTTTTTGCAATACATTTCCAATTTGTTTTTAAAGACCATAAGTGTCTAGATCTTATCTAAGTAATTTCACTTAGAAGCAGTATATCCTAAATATGTGGCAAGGCAAAAAGAGCATGGTGAACCCAATTTTATTTTCATAAAAAAAGTCACTTTCCAGACTGATCCAAAATACAAATTTTTTTATTCAGAAATGAAACACGAAATACATTGACCAAACCGGAATATAAACATATGTCAAGATCGACCGAATAGGTCCACTACATATTATCTTCATCTAAAACTTCCCAAATCATCACCGTGTGTTGCTCTCAATCACCCGATTTCATGTCTTTTTTTTTTTAATTACAGCATCTGTCGAGGTACATGCCATAGGGAAAAAATAGAGTTTTTGTACGGGAAAGATTTAAAAGGTATCGGTATCTTTGCTGCCATTTACACAATTTTGGAGTGATTGATTGATATCTAATATTTCAAAAATTATTTATATATACATATATGTAAAATTCGTGCTTTTTTAAACTAATTTTGCCTATTCGTTTTAATTCCTCTTGCAACAAATTATTCGGCTTCAGACTACATGAAAAATTCGGCGAAATATGGAGCACTTAACATTCGATTTCAAAACGAATCAGAATATATTTTACGGTTTCTTTTACAAGCATGGGTGCTCCTTTTAGTTTCGGAAAGTTATTTAATTCAAAGTTGGCTGACTTTCATTCATGTTCCAAAATTTGATTATCGATGCGTAAGTAATTTATTAAATTTAAAAATAGCTTAAATTTAAAAAGTTTGGAAAAATGAGTATAAGAAAAAATATTAACCAAATAATTAATTTTAATTTACCAGATAAAAATTTGACTTTCTACCTTCTTTTTACATCTTGAAATAAAACCTTTTAGACGAATGGGACTTTTTTCTTAATAAAAAAATTTGTTTAAAATATATTTATAAGCTTATAAGGCTTATAAGACAGCACTTTTTCCTTTACAAATATTAGCATTTATGGTAACGTAAAATTTTTTAAATTAATTAAAAACTTTTTTTTTTATTTTATTGTGATTAAATTGCTAAATATTATAAAGCCATTTTTTTAATCTTAGTAATAAGGAATTAAAAAAAATAAATAAAAACAATTAAAAAAAAATAATTTAATTTTTTGTCTAATCAGAACATTTTCTTCTCCTTTTATTTAACTGAGATTAAACTACTAAATATTATTGAACCATTTTTTTAATCTAACTAGGTAATAAGAATATAAAAAAATACATAAAAACAAAAAAAAAAATATAATAAAAAAAAATAATTAATTAATTTTTTGTTTAATCAAAATATTTTCTTAAAAAAATATAAGAATATTTTTTCTTGGTTTGGATTGGCGTATTCAGATCTTTTTAAACACAGATTTTACTTTTTAATATTTATGTTTATTTTCAAAATGTATTACTAAAAAAAAATCTTTTTGTCAAAAGATTTCAAATAATTAATTTTTCGGTTAAACCTTGTTTTATTAACATTGAAACCGCATTATTAGTTTTAAAAATCGATGGAGCTACATATATCTATTTTATAGTTATTGTAAAGAAACAAATTTTCGCAAAATTTCAGTTTTTTAACTTAAGCAAGGACGCTTATTTAATAAAAAGAAATTTTCACATTTTATATAATTGTGGCTAAAATACAATATATTTTTTTAACCATTTACTTTTTTATTAAAGTTTTAAATTTTGCTAATTTAAAAATTGTTTTAAACCAACGCATTTTCTTAAAAAAAAAATATATTGTATAATTTTAAGTATTTTTTCCATTTTTTTTTTAAGCTCGTCTTTTTATGCCTTCTGTGTATTAGTGAAAATTAAATATATTTGGCGCAAAAATGTTAACTACGAATATTTTTTGATATATTTTTTTAAATTATAAAAAATCATTTTTTTCAAAAGTCTATAAAAGTTCTAATAAATTTTTTAAATATTCAATATTTCTTGAATACAATTTTCTTAATTTTGTAGGTTAGTAAATTTTAAAAGGTTAACTTTATTTTTTAAGCTATTCACTTTTTTAATCAAAACTTTAATTATCGCTTTTAAACCAAAAATGGTTTTCAACAAACACATTTAAAAAAAAATATATATGCATCTTTCTTTTATATATTATTTTCCTTTTCCATATTTTTAACACGCCTTTTTGTTCCTTCTGTATGAAGTATTTAAAATAGGGGAATAAAGTTGGTGCAACAATGTTAAATTAAAATATATTTCTCAGCCTGAAGGCCTTGTTGCTCTGGCTTCATACTTTATATTTTAGAATTAAATTCTAATTTATAATTAAAAAAATATATTGTATATATATCTATATATATATATATTTCTCCTTTTTTTAAATAACTTAAAAAATTGTATTCAAAAGATTATAAAAATTCTAAAAAAAATTCAAAATATAAAATTTTTCATTCATATATTTAAAAAAATTTATATTTATGTTCTTTTTCCATTTTTTTTTTAACCCCTTTTTGAAATAGATTTGTTGCAACAATGTTAAATAAAAATATTTCTTGTTTTTTTTAATGTATTAAAAAAAATTGTTCTGTAGTCTTCTGAACAATTTTTTTTAATTATAATAAAACTTAAAAATATGAGTTTTATTTTAATTAAAATTAAACAATTAAACAATTTTTTTTTTTAAACTAAAAAATTATAACATTATCAAATATTAAATTTATTCTTGTTGAGAAATTTTTTTTATTTTCTAGTGTAATAAATATTAAAAAGTCAACCATTTTTAATTAAGTTTTTTTTACTTATGAATCGATATGGGTCATTAGTTTTAAAAATGGAAAACCTTTATAGAAGTTATTAAAAAAAAAAACCTCAAGATATTTCGGGTCAAAGTAAGTATACAATATATTTGCGGACTTACAAAATTTCTTAGATTACTTCAAAAAAGTGTAAAGCGTAAGATTCTTTCCAAAGTGTGTATAAAATAATGCCTTCCGCAATTGGGCTTTCGAAGTACATGTATCTATTAAATTTTAGGACTCGAAAACAATTTACTAAAACTCTTTGCCTTTAGAGTCTTTAAGATTTAGAAGGATAACTTAGATAGCTTAATCGCCATAAGCAATTTTGTTTCACGAACTTTGTCTCCAACACACATCCAAATCCATACGACCCTTAAACCAACAACTATAGAGTATTATAACGATTCGATTTCACAATAATAATTAATATTCCATGCGCACATATGTATAACCATATAATACCCAATTATAGGGGTCAACATAATAGTATGCTCTATTTCGCCTCACTTGAGCGCAGTCAATTAGGTTAATGCAATGAGAGCATAATTCGCAAGTTGCGTAGCCAAGTGCAGCAGCACCCGCGTCATGCTGACGTCAGTGACGTCACAAAACAAAACTTGTAAATGAGCAGCTTGCTATTGAGCGAGGATTGGCAGTGACTAAAAAAAGTATGCTCCAATTTGGCGCCAAGCACAAATATTTTCTAGAGTAGGCTAAATCGCTTATCAGTCTTATCAGAGTGGCCTTATCAAATAGATTGTTGCCGCATTCTGCTGCCACTCATTGACCTTTTTTATGCGCTATATCGCGTGGTAACCGATTCACTCAAAAGATACTCTTACACTCAAAGAGAGAGAGAGAGATATACTCTTACACACACACGTGGTTGCACTTTTGATGGTTACATTGAACCTGTCGCCGCTGTCTTTGAATGTTATAGGAAAATTTTTGTTTTCCTTATCAATATGAAGGTATATATGTATAAGTATAAGGTGTTGTAATTAAATTTAAAAGAGAGTGGGCGAGAGAGAGAGCGCGCGGGAGAGATGCTTTTGGAGGCCCGCATAGCTTTGTGTGTACATTTCTCGGCCTTGCTGATTACAAGCCCCCACACAAATATACAAATTTGTAAGCACTCCAATTTCCCTCCCGTTCCCTCCCATTCCATTCCGTTTCATTCGCTGTGTGCAATTACATTTGTTAAGTATCTTGTAAATATGCGGAAACTTGCCTTTGCCTTTGCCAGCCAGCCAGCCTCTTTGTTATAATTATAGATACGACTGGCTCGGCTTGACTTGGTTGGGTCTCTATATATATACATATATGTAAAGCATATCGGTGAATTACTTGAATATATATAAATATATACTGCACGTAAGTATTTGTGCCGGTTTCTGTCTGTCGCCATGTTGATAGCGCAAGAATTCGAACTCTGTCCATAAAAAAAGGGCTCTGACTGGAAATAACAGCTGATTGTGGGCTGCTTTGTTTTGAGTGGGTTGCCAAAGAACTCTAAGCTCAAGCTCAACATGTAATAGCTATCTGAAAGATACTTCTTACCTTGTTAAAATCTTAAAGCTGATGTAATGTCTAAAACTGTTCAACGACTTCATCAACTAATGACAGCTCATTTGTACATAAATAAGTTAATCTTGTCAAAAGCTTTCGAGAAACCGGCTACATCGAGCTTGTTATCGTCTTCGAAACTACAAATTTTTGTACCAAATTCAAAATCCAACAACTTTTACCCCAACTCGACTTAACTTAAAAACCCATCTATATGCAGTTTAATTTGCATAAATTATTGTTATCATATTTGTCTTAATTATTATGCAAATCTGAATTTTTTTTTTGCTATTTAGAAGATGACTAATTCGCTTCAATAAAAGCGTTGACAGCAACTTGGTTTATTTATGCTTCATTTAATTAGATACACCAAATGAATAAATATATTCCAAAATTAAACAAAAATCGGACGATAGAAATATACAAAATAAAATAAATCGAATAGTGTACAAAGTTATAGGTCAAATTGGAAATGATATCATTAGCTGATAATTGATGGTAACGAAAATGTTAAATGTTACTGAAGGTAACGACATCAAACAAAAAAGAGTATTTTTTTAATATTTTTTTTAAATTTTGTATTTGTTGTACTGTGTGGTTTATTCTAAATAGAAGAATAAATAAAGTCAAGGATACACATTTTTTGTATAATAAAGTGACCTTTTAAAAACTTTAAAGAAATTAGGTACATAATTTGTACTTTTAAATTCGGTTCATTTTATTGTCAAATAAAGTCTTTCATATTTTTTTAAAACTTAGAATAAGTAATGTTAGTATAAGGCTAGTAATATTATAAAGCAGAAATTTTTCGGATCGACCAAAACTTACACTAGCTTGCACGAAAAATTAACCATCGTAAGAAAGGTTTTTTTTATAGTAATTTTAAATCGAGCAACACGAAAATGACAACGTTTTTTTATGCATCGTTTTCGAGATATTTTTTAGAAACAAAATTTTAATTGAGCTATTTCTTAATTATTGTATTTATGCTACATTCTAAATAAGAAATTGTCGAAAATTCACAAATACTCTTAAAAAATCATCAAAAATATTCATATGATTCTCGTAATATAATTTAATTTTCTAACTAGATTTAATTTCAAATGTATTCCTGACCTATTTCTGATACTTTTAACATATTTTTGTACTTTCAAAGCCTAAAAAAAATAGACCTTTACAAATTATAACATTTTATATTTATGTTATGTCAAAGCTATTGCTAGTACTTTTTATATAAAAAACTGTCCAAAAATCGTAAAAACTCTTCTTTTAAATGCAAATTATGCAATTCTTCAACTAGATTTATTTTAAAATTGAGCCATATCTGACTCTCTGTATATTTAAAATAATTTGAAATTTGTACGATTTCTGACCTTATTGCTGGTACTTTCTATTAGAGCTGCGCTCGATCTTCAATTCGAGAATCGATCTTTTCGACCGACTCTCACCAAAAAAACCTATTTAATTGATTAATCGGACTAAAACGGTAGGCAATAACAATTTCAAAACCGCATAAAATTTATACGAAATTCTCTTAAATTTATTTCCATAGTTGAAAAAACCGAAAAAAAAATTTAAAACTTGATACAAGAAATCAAAAAATTAATAATTCCTTTGATTCAAAATTCAAAACTTAATAAGAGAAAACTAAAAATAAAGTCACAATTATTTAAAAAAAATAAAACCTATTTTAAAAAAGTTGCCGACTCGAAACTTATTTTGGACCCATGGTTTAAAATGACCCAAAAATCGGTTTTCTGCGACTACAAATTGATTCGTCATAATGTACATAAATATATCGATGCTCAATAAAGAAGAATCGATTTAATTGTCAGAAAAAAAGAATCTTTTATATCGATTTTAAAGATCTACTTTCTATATCAAAAACTGTCATAAAGTCTAAAAAAAATATTCCATAAACTCAAATCTTACTTGATTTTTCAAATGCTATTTTTAAAATTCTCTAAGCCATTTCACACTATCTATATAAAAAAGAAATGCAGCTAGCTTCAAAAACTATCTATATCTCTCTCGGGAGCGTACCTGTCCGACAGCTGTCATGGAGTCAGTCCTTGGACTCACACCACTGCATATCAACATCAAAAATTCAGCCATGCAGAGTCTACTACATATCCAGATCACATCTTAGCAAGTGACACTGCTCTTGCCGCACTTATATATTCCCTTCCTGACGTATCGATCTGCTCTAGATCAGATCTTATGATCACGGAACATAACAAGAAATTTAGATCTCTTCTCCTAAGTCGGGAGACTTGGCCTGATGGCAGCCCCTGTGGAAACTTGCCAACAATGGTTCATAGATGGGTCCAAAACTGAGCAGGGTGTAGGTGTTGGAATCGTTGGACCCATAACCAGAATCTCTACTGCAATGGGCATCTGGCCAAGCGTCTTTCAAACGGAGATTCATGCCATAGAGATCTGCACCCTTCTCAAGGGAGCTAGGGGAGCAAACATCTGCATCTATTCAGATAACCAAGCTGCTATTAGGGCATTATCATCCTGGAGCATCTCATTCAGGATGGTTAAAGAATGCTATAACTACCTACAAACCCTGTCCGCCCGGAACTAAGTCGTGATATGTTGGGTACCCGGACATTCAAGAGTGGATGGTAACACGATCGCTGACGATCCAGCACGACAGGATACATCTCCTGCGCCGTTTTATGCCATTGGTTGGTCCACAATCAAAACCATAATATACAAATGGGCTGCAGGAGAACATAGGAGATACTGGTTCTACCTTCCGAGGCTTCGTCAAGCAAAAGTGGTTGTCAAGCCTCTCGATGCGATCAAGACAAAAGTTCTTGGCAGAGCGGACCTAAAGCGCCTAAAAGCTGCGAATATCTACTGGGGGGAACGGGTAAAGATATTGACATGGTTCAACAAACTTCATCTTTCCTGAAAATATGCGCACCATGTTGGTAAAGTTTGGTGTTTCTAGCTCTTCAAGTCTCCGAGATCTAGGCGTTCATTCGGACGGACGGACGGACGGACATGGAGCAATCTGAGGTTATGATAACCATTTTGAGGACATGGGGTCTGCCGCGCCTCCTTCTGTCCGTTACATACATTGCACAAATCTAGTATATGTACCCTTTGTACTTTTTAGTGTAGGGTAAAAAAAAAATGGGTTAGTTACAAAGAAATGAAATTATTTTGAGCCTGGACCTATTCGACGAAGTTGTACATTAAAATAACCGCTTCAAAATCTTACTAAGAAGGCCAATCTTGACGAAGTTTCACTTAGATTTTGGCCAGGCACTTTTATTCCCATTTTATTTACTTTAATATGGCCAATTTTGATGACGTTTCTTTTCTAAAAAAGAAACCTTGCTGTTGCTAATATACAATAATTGGTTTTATAAACCATATAAAATACAAGTATCAAAAAAATTCCGACTCGACAATAACATTGATTTGCGTATCAAACAGTGGCCCATAAAAGTCACACTCACTCATATCCCTATTAACTATCTATATATCTTTCTACAAAATTTTTCAGCTTGCCAAAAAGATTGGCAACACATCTGTCGATGATTTCTTTTTTCCCCACCGTAGCTTAATGCAAAAGAGCCAAAGAACTAAGCCATCCAGACAATTGCCATGGCAACCAATAGCCACTAAAAGGCTTAGATAATCCATTAGTGCAAAAGGCCAGGCCAAAAGGTACTACAAAAAAGAAGAAGAAGAAAAAAGCGAGCGTGGGAGAAAAAAACAAAGAGGAAAACTGAGCGCCACATTGCCAGGGCAACCCCTCCGCCGCAACGCCGCTGCTTTGGCTCCTGTCAGCCATGCGTGCGGGTGCGTTGGTGTTGCTGTGTGTGTGTTGGTGTGTGTGTGTTGGTGTGTGTTAGTGCTTTTTTTTCGACTCACGCGACACAGCAATTTGTTCAAGTCAAACCCGTTGGCGCCAAAAGTCTACGGCGCTGCCAATGGCAAAAGAAAAGATGAAAATGCGCTCAAAAAAAACAACAAAAAGTAAAAACCTGCCCAAGCGCCAAAGAGTGCCAAAGGTAACGCACACAGATACAGCTACACACACACGCTCACACAGATACACACACACACACACATGCAGCAGCGATAATTTATAACCCGCAAACTTTGCGTACAACTTTTTTGCTTCTGGCCAGGATTCGAACTTTTATTGTTGTTTTTGTTGTTGTTGGGGGGCTTGTCTGCGTTTGCGATTTTTAATTCTTGCGCTAAATTGTTTAAAAATGTTTTAGAAGAATTCTGCAAACTCGCGCGTAACTTTGCCAGCTTATCTGACCCCACAAACCCCCTTTCCAGGAGTCTCTTTTTTTTTTTGGTACTGACAACAACTGGCAGAGAGATTCTCGATGCATTGGCCGGAAACTAACAAAGTTTGCGGCATGTTGACCACTTTGTCGCCTCGATTGCTGGCGGCTATGCGTCGCATCCTTTTTTTATTACAAAAAAAGGATACAAGCTAAAAAGCGGGCAACGTCCATAAGAAAATTTGAATACTCTATAAAGTACTAGTTATAGTGACGGGTAAATACGAAAGCACCATCAGAGAGATTATGGATAATGCTCTTCAAATTACCCTAAGCTAGTGTCTAAGTGAAGGGTTTAGCATCAACACCTAAAAAGCTGTGATTGTTCCCTTTACGAAGAGATAGAATATGGAGCTTCAGAACCTTTTTATAAATAACACTGAGCTGGAGTATTCAGACCAGGTCAAATATCTAAGTGTGCTCCTAGACTAACGATTCAACTAGAACTCCCACTTAGAACAAGTGCTCTCCCAAGCTACTCAAACCATGTGGGCTTTTAGAAAATTCTTTGGCAGCACATGGGTCTTCAGCCCTCATATTATAGAATGAACATACCGTATGATGGTACGGCCTATCGTCACCTTGTGTGGTGGACCAAGTCCCAGAAAAATGTGGCCATTAAGAAAGCTTCAAAGACTGGTATGCATACCTCTCTCAGGAGTTACGCGTACCTGTCCGACAGCTGTAATGGACTCAGTCCTTGAACTCACACCACTGCACATTTTCATTAAAAAGTCACCCGCAAAGTCTGCTACGGATCCAGATCACATCTGGACTCTTAGCAAGTGACACTGGTCATGCCGCACTTATACGATATATTCCCTTCCTGACGTATCGATCTGCTCTAGATCAGATCTTATGATCACGGAACAATTTCATAACAAGAAATTTAGATCTCTTTTACCAAGTCGGGAGGCTTGGGCTAATGGAAACCGCCGGTAGCAACAATTGTTCATGGATGGGTCCAAAACTGAGCAGCGTATAGGCGTTGGAATCGTTGGACACAACACCAGAATCTCTACCGCAATGGGCATCTGGGCCAGCGTCTTTCAAGCGGAGATTCATGCCATAGAGATCCCTTAGTATTCTTCTCAAGGGAACTAGGGGAGCAAACATCTGTATATATTCATATAGCTAAGCTGCTATTAGGTTATTGTCATCCTGGAGCATCTCCTCCAGGATGGTTAAAGAATGCCATAACTACCTCCAAACCCTGTCCGCCCGGAACAAAGTCGTGCAATGTTGGGTGCGTGGACACTCAGGAGTGGATGGCAACACGATCGCTGACGATCTAGCACGACAGGGTGCCTCCACACAGACTACATCTCCTGCGCCGTTTTGTGGTATTGGTTGGTCCACAATCAAAACCATGATAAACAAATGGGCTGCGGGAGAACATAGAAGATACTGGTTCTCCCTTCCAGGGCTACGTCAAGCAAAAGTGCTTGTCAAACCTCTGGATACGATCAAGACAAAAGGTCTTGGCAGAGAGGACTTAAAACTCCTGCTAGCATACCTATCTGGCCACCACTCTGTTAGATACCATCTACCAAAAATTGGCGTCCGATGGGCTTTTCAGAGTGCAGAGTCGGTCTAGAAGACGATGACGAGCCACCTGACATATTCTCTGTGATTGCCTGTCACATGGGAAAGGAACGGATTAGTCCCTTCCATCTTAGGTCAATACCAACAAAAGATTTACTGCATTCATGCAGAAAGCGAAGGAACCCTTTCGGAACCCATCGGATTTGCTAACTCTAAAACAGTCGGATGGTCACAAAGCTTGGTTTTGTATTCTTTTTGACAATGTTTTTGAAACTATCGATATATCGAACAAAGGAATCGATAGTATCCGTAAAATTAAACTATCGATACTATTGATAGTGCAGCCCATAGTATCCCATCTCTCCTATAAACAGCATTGTATACCATTTCCCTTAACCCACTGCCCAACTGCGTTACAAAATTGCTCTCAAATGTCTAAGACTCTTTGCTTCCCATAGAGTAGTCCAGTCATTGCGAGCAACTTCCGCTTCAATGTCGATGCAATTTCATATAAAACTTTATGCAAGTTACTTGCTGCACAAAGTATCGGAAACTTTTCAGCGCCGAAGCAATAAATTCTTCGTAATTTTTTCTTAGCTGATTTATGCTCAATTAGTGTGAAGGCGCAGATGGAGACCTTTTGGCCACAAAATACGCCCACTCGTCAGTGTCATTGGTGCGCTGTGTCAGAAGGCAGCGCCATCTATCTGTGGGAATTGGCAGTTACATACATAATCGAGCTGTCTGTTTCACAGCACATTCATCAGACTCTTTCGGCACTTTGCCGCCTTTGCGGTCGTTTGTTTTTTTATGCCTTTCGTTGAATTTTATGTGCGACATTTAGTACCAGCAGCTCACGCCACGAGCGTGAGTCCGGAGTGTGGAGCGCAGAGAGAGCTCGTGTCGTAAAACCGTTTAAGCTGCCTGCCGATTTTACGCTCAGTTAGCTCGATAGGTCCCCAGGACAGATGAACGACCGACCCACTGTCAGACAAACTGATCATAAAACTATACGCACGCCCTTCATAAAAGCGTCAAAGACGATTCCTTGAGGTACCATATTTTAGGTGCTCGTCTTCATAGCTCCTGCCAGGGTATCGGTTTTTTTTTTATGACTTAATACTGTTTAAGAGTTTTAAAAACTTTGGCGTTACGCTCGTAAAAATTAATTTAAATTGATATTTTGTGGTGCATCTTGGACTGGTTGTTTGATTTGCAACTTGGTTGGGTTTGTGAGGAAGGCGTCTTAAGCGCATTCCAAATGTGGCTGTATCTTGTATTTTATGAGGTTCTCTCTACAAATTGCGCTTTTAATGGCTACTAACCGATCAGGTTAGTTGATGATCATGACATAGTTTGTGCGTTTTGATGTCTCTAATGAATGATAGTTGGTTTTACGCCCCCAGACACTCCGGCAGACAGAGTTATTAAAGGCGAATTTAATTGCATTCCATAAAATTTCAGTTTTTTCTATTTTATGATGTGGGTAATGCTAATTGTATGGGCTTGGGATTTTTAATCACTATTTTGATGGGGTTTTTCACCAGATAAAATCATTTTAGGCGCTGCGAAACTTACAACGGGTATGATTAGGCTACCCTTTTGAGATTGACCGCGTCTAAAGATATTCAAAGTCAAAGTCACAAAAAAACGTTTTCTTCTCCGAAACGGCTCAAATGATTTTTATGAAATCTTTTTATATATTTGATAGGTATGAGAATACGTCGTAAAGTACTTTTCACGCTTCCATCCCCGCCAAAAATTTTTTATTCGTGGCTTCAGTATTTTTGTATGAAAAAAAAGACCAGTGTGGTACCGATTGTGTTCGTAACCATGAAAAAATCGACGTGAAACTTACACTATATAATAGTTAGAACTCATACGGTGTGCACAATGATACAATCTCACCTCAATAAATTAAAATCATGCAGGTAAAAAGTCATACAAAATATAAATTGAAATTTTTAATTCGATTCGGTAGACAGTGCAGCGATATGGCGGGCATTAGCGAGGAAAGGATTTATTATCGATAGTCAAAGCGATGTACTATGGCAGTACACAACGGGAAAATCAGTACACATTTCCAAACAAACACCGGTGTTAGGCAAGGATGCCCCTTATCACCACTTCTATTCAACATAGTAGTTGACGAGGTTATGAGAGATGTATGCAGGTCTAGGCGTGGGATTACGTGGAGTCTCACACGTCATTTCGAAGACCTAGATTACGCGGACGACATTTGTCTCATCTCTCATAAACTAAGCTATATCCAAGCTAAAGAGAATGATCTCGAGATGCTGGCCAGCAAAGTTGGACTCTCTATAAACGCAACCAAGACCAAAGCGATCTCCAGCAGTGGTGGGGCGGATGAGGATATAGAGAATCGTCTAAGCAAAGTGCGATCAGCGTTTGGACGCTTATTCCGCATATGGAGAAACCAGCAAATAAGCAGAAGAACAAAGCTGAGTATCTTCAATGCGAGCGTCAAGTCCATCTTGTTGTACGGAAGCGAAACGGGGATGGCCCCGCAAAGAATGATGTCGAAACTGCAGTCATTCGTCAACAAGTGCCTAAGGATTATATGCGGGATATTCTGACCCAACAAAATATCAAACGCGGAACTATGGTACTACAATAGTGAAGTTCCTATCTGTGCCCAGATAAGGACACGCAAGTGGCGTTGGATTGGCCATGCACTGCGAAAGGACCGCAGCAGCATCGTCAGGATGGCCTTAGAATGGAATCCACAAGGAAGTAGACGAGTTGGAAGGCCAAAAGCAACCTGGCGTTGTACAACACTCAACGAATTGTACCAACGCAACATGAGCTGGGACACAGCAAAGCAAACTGCGCCAAACAGAGTCCAGTGGAAGGTTGTTGTTGAAGCCGTAAGCTCCCTGGAGGAGTAATAAATGGAAAAAAAAAAAAATTTCTTATCATGTGAGTATGATAATACGTCGTAAAGTACTCTTCTCCCTTCTTCCCCCATCAAAAAAATGTTTAATAGAGATTTTAGTATTTTTGTATAAAAAAAAAAAAACACAAACACGCATTGTGGTACCGATTGAGTTCGTATGCGTGAACATATCGAAGCGAAACTTAAATTTTTGAATAGCCACATCGCATACGGTTTGTACAAAGTAAGTACCTTGGTACGTTGAAAACCTATCCGAAATATATATCGGCGCAAATAAGTGAAGCGAGCCACTTTTTCCCCTTACCTTCTCCGATTTTGATGATTTTAACATATTTGGTAGAGGTACTAGCCAATATAACCAATGTCAAATTTTAATACAAAATTCCGATTATTTATCGAGTTATCGCTACCTGAAAATTGGGTTTTTCATTTTCGAACTTTTTTTTGACAAGCCCTATTTTCTAAAAGAATAATGATGCGTGACAATAATTTGTTTTTTAATTTTAATATTTTATCTGCATGGTCTAAAAAAATTAATTTTTACATTTAAAATTTAAAAATTTGTAATTAAAAAAAACATATCTTAGATGTCAAAAACTATATCTATATAATATTGCATATTTTATTCTAAATATAGCCCTAAAAATTAAACTCAAAACCACTATTACTTTCATTATTCATTTCCGATTAAGCAGCAATTTTTACAGTATAGCTAAATCCATCATTCTAAACCACTTTACAGCCAAATAAATAACGAAGGACCACAGACTTATACGACTTAACAATAACCAACAATGGACTAAATAGAACTACCGAAAGTCATACACAAATTTATGAACTTTAGTCGATATATAGCGGATATCGTAAAAATTTCTTCCTTTTTTTTTATGTGTCAACACATATAGGAAATGGATTTGGACAAATGGCCAGCACTAGAAAATGCATAAAAGTTAATGACAAGCCAGCCAGTAGATGCAAGTAAATAATGATTGAACTATATGGACTTTATATGAAGATATTTTAAGTCCTGAACGGACAGTTTGGCAAGCTTTAAGGACAGTGAAAAACCAAAGCAACTTAAGAGACGCGCATAAAAATGAGAGACAAGCTCAATTGAGCAGCATTTGCATATTGAAGTGACGCACACACATGCACGCACTGATACACATAGATACACACAGATACTCCCAGATACTCCCTGTGACTGAAGGGAGCGACAGCAGCAAAGGATAACGCACATTGTATGACTTATGACGTGATTCCCCCTGGAAACTTGTCCAAGACATTGCAATGCTGTCAAGCAATGCAACATTTCAATTTCATCAACGTTCAATGCGCAACCTTCTTCCGTTTCATCCCCTTTGCGCACAAATACAACTTCACAGCCCAGTGACGTAGACAGCTGTCAGCGAGAGGGTGCATAGAACATTTTTTTTTTATACCCTGTACCGTATGGTACCAAGGGTATATTAAGTTTGTGCAAGCCGAAAATGTATGTAACATATAGAAGGAGACGTCGGAGACACCCCAAAGTTACCTAAAATATGATCAGGGTGAATAGAGAAGTCGATATACCCATGTCCGTCTGTCCGTCTGTCCGTCCGTCCGTCTGTCCGTCCGTCCGTCCGTGTGAACGCCTAGATCTCAGAGATGGTAAGAGCTAGAGTTACCAAACTTTCACATTAGATCCCATATTATTCCATAGGAGGCAAGTTTATTTTATTTTTTTTATCGGGGATAAATTATATAGCTCCTATGGGGGTGTTTGAGACGACCTCGACAAAAAAAAAGCGTTTTAGATGAATAATTCGTTTGGTTATAAAGATATCGTAACCAAATTTGGTATTCGAAAGTTTTTTATAGTTCCCAATCACTGTACCAAATTTGATCAAAATCGGTTGACTATATCATATAGCTCCCATAGGACCGATCGGCCAAAATAACTTTTTTAAAGAAAAATTCGCTATATTTCGTTTTTTATTAAAGATATCGTAACCAGATTTGGCGTTTGGAAATTTTCTAGACCACTTAAGCAATGTGCCAAATTTGAACAAAATCGGTTGACTATATCATATAGCTCCCATAGGTCCTATCTTCCAAAAAATCGATTTTTTAACAAAATTTGTTGTGTTTCGTTTGTTTGTTAAGATATTGGGACCAAAACAGATGGCAATTTAGGTCTTCGATTTGCCAATTTTTTGATTAGGTAAAATTTGGAAGCTCCAGATCTTATAATAATACCGACAGAAATAGGAATTTTGTTGAAATTATAAGGTAGGTCCTCTGCTGTGCCCTCCAACTACATTCGTCTATTTCCTTTCAAAATGTAACAAACGGCCTTCGAGATCACTTAAAGCTGCGAAATTAATTATTTTTAATTTGAATTAATTATAATTAAGCCCTTGCTATTAAAAATTGATTTTTAATACCCTTTCCGCCATTCCACATTTTGGTACAAAAATAATTTATATACATAAATAAATTTATATACATAAATTGTGCTCACATGATGGCACAAAAGCTAACTCCGATCTTGGAAGCTGTTTGGACCTCTGAAAAAGTACCTAAATCTTGGAAGGAATCGGTAATTATCAAGATTCTGAAGAATGGAAGCCGACAAATATGCTCTAACTGAAGTGGTATCTCTCTCCTGCCAACCATCATGAAAATCCTCAACCAGATCATACTAAGCCACATTTCCGAGCTACTTAACAACGTTCTACGTAGAAATGAAGCAGGCTTTCGCCCTCAAAGATCTTGTATAAATCTAATAAACACTGTACGTATTATCGTAGAGCAATCCTAGGAATTCAACTCTACGTTATATTTAGCTTTCGTAGATTTTCTGAAAGCGTTTGACATCTTTGATAGGGAAGCCATTTTTGGGTGGCACTTCGAGCTAGAGGGTTTCCAGACAAAATTATCAATATTATAAAAGCGTCGTATACTGGGTTCTCAAAACAACTAAGCGATCCTTTTGAATGCAATAGCGGTGTGGAACAAGGATGCACACTGTCGCCCTTGCTCTTTATCAACGTTCTTGATATGGTATTTGAAGGCAGCAGGAATCAACTGTAAATTTAACAGTAAACTAGGAGATCTAAAATATGCGGATGATGTTGTTCTATTTTCTTTCCGTCATTCGGATCATCAAACCCAATTAGATAGACTCGCCCCAGAAGCTTCAAAAATTGGTCTTAAAATTAACTGCGCAAAAACGAAAAGTTTCCAGGTAAACCCCACTAATAGAAGCACCCTTAATATCGACAACTTGCATATTGAAAACGTAGACAAATTCGAGTATCTTGGAAGCCAAGTTACATCATCCGTAGGAGCATTGGACGATGTAAACTGCAGAATTCGTCAAGCTAGAGCTGCCTATGGACAACTAAATAGATTCTGGCGAGAACCGAATATCCGGCGAAAAACCAAAATACGAGTCTTCAACGCATGCATAAAGTCGGTGCTCTTGTATGGTTGTGAGACATGGTTCATTAGCAGTATTATTGTCAAGAATCTCCAAACATTTGTCAATCGATGTCTTAGAAGCGTATTACGTATATGGTGGCCCCGAACCATGCGTCTTTGGGAACTTTGCGAACAAAAACCAAGCGAAATCGAAATTCGCAAGCGCAAATACGGTTGGTTGGGTCACCAATTATGATGAGATACCGCATGCAGTTCTGGAATGGAGCACACAAGGCAATCAAGAGGCAGACCTAAAATGACCTGGCGCAGAACGTTTAACCTGGAGACCGGGAAATCCATCATCGAGCTACGAGCAATGGTGCGAAACAAAGATCATGGGAAATCCTTTGTTAATAACTTATGTGAATGACTACGTTTATAATTTATTTAAATTATGAATATGTCCTTAATAATAATAAAATAGCCGAGTTATAACCATGATTGTAATCTATGAGCAAGTCGAAATTTCTTATTAGTGTTGGTAAATATTTAAAAAAAAATTCCTTTTCAAATTCTATTTTGGGCCGTTCTTACTAGATTCTTAGTAAATTTTTTACTATGGGAAAAATTTGCTTATCGTTTTTTTTAGTGCTTTCATGTAAGATTTCTTATTCTAAACAATATTAAAGGCGGCTTGGATTCTTCTTTAGGAATTCTGACACTTTTTACGAAAGCAGTTCATTTATAGAGCTGAGTCTATAATTAAAGATCAAATAGTCAGTTTAAGGTATGCTGTACGGGTATTCGTGAAAGTGTCAAGTAGACTTAAAAAAATGTCTTTTTAGGGTTAAAGACCCGAAAATTGCAAAGACGGCTCAAATCTCAGGTTCGATTCTCAGTCGTGGCACATCATTTTTTTTTTTAAGCTTAGAGTGCAATTTATTATATTTTCATAACGCCTTTAATTTTACATATTTCTATTTCATAGTTGTAACATTTAATATCAAGCAACCCTCGCTTTTTTTACTATAATTGAATTCTTTTATTAAAATTTTTCAATTTAATCTTATTCCAAAGAATATTTAGTCTTAATTGATTGTCAGAATTTTCTATTGCCGTAATAAATTAAACTATTTATTACATTTTAGTACTCTTTGCTATTAAGGGGGTCTTACTTTGTAATGCCTCATTTCCGTGTGCTATATTCAAAAATTTATTACTAGAAAACTACAAATGATTTCGGGAAGCAGTTTTTTGTATTGTTATCATTCATTATTGAACTTTTAATAGTTTTTTGGTTTTACATAAAAATTACGTATGTGACCGCTACACGTCCTTCACTGCGTCCTCGTCAAAAGTGTCCAGGGCGCACGGGGTGAACGATTTTGACCGATCAGATTTTCAGAAACCAAAAAGCCTTTAAAATTATTTTTTCTCATCCCCTTGGATTCAAAAAATTCTTATAATAGAATTTTGAAAAAAAAAAATTTTTTTGGGACTTTTTTTTTGCTATTCAAGGCAATAAAAAATTTTTGGACAAGAATTTCAAAAAAAGCTCGTGTCTATCTGTTGCGATATGTTTTCTGATGATAAAAAAATTAAATTAAAAAGTAACTTTATTTATAATTTTAACAAATAATAAACATTTTTTATATTTAGTAATTATTATTTTTAAAAGCGAAATTGACAGCACTCTTCCTTAAGCTTCAGATATTCTTCTGTTTGAAGAAAAAATATTTTCCGGCTCTTTTTAGGGCTCATCAAAATATTTAATTTTTTGGGCTCATCACACAACAACAAAATCTTAACCCCGTTACTACCTCACTGACTCGCACACACACACATCTACTTACACACACACACACATTCACACAACGTCAGCTGTTTGCGGCGCCTTGCCGCGCTGCGCATTTACAAGATTTATTTTTATCGCCTACAATTCCAATTCAATCCAATTCATTTCAATTTTTTGTCGTTACTCTTTATATTTTTTTTTTTATACATATATTTTGAGCAGCGAAATTTGCAAAAATGGCGCACAGAGTCTTTGATTTAGGCCACAAGTGGAGCCGGTTTTGTGAAGTGTGCGCGGAGGGGCTCATGCAAAAGCTCTAAAACTATTTGACATTTCTTGCCGCGGCGACTTTCATCAAGGCAAAGTGAGCTCTTGGCTTTATTGCCAATTGGTATAAGTCTTGTGGATGGCAGGGGAAAGCGGTGGAAGACAATTCTATGCCAAATATGAGTGCCATAAAGCAAAAAAGCGGCAGCAGCAGCAGCACACACACAAATTGAAATATGACTCTGCACTTGGGCCAAAAACTCAATTTTGGCCAAAGCTGTTACCAATTGGCCAAATCAAAATTGCAACTTGGCTTGAAAAAATTTAAAAATATTAAATATGCAAAATATTAAAAAAAAAAATAAAAAAAATTTACAACGACGAGGATGGGATTCGAACCCACGCGTGCAGAGCACATTGGATTAGCAGTCCAACGCCTTAACCTCTCGGCCACCTCGTCAATATGTTCGGGGCGTCCAAATGAACCAACTTAAGCTACGGCAAAAAAAAATAATGGTATGCTATGTTTTTATGTTCTTTAGATGCGTTCCAAACTTTTTGTTGTTTTAACGCTTCAATATTTGAGTTTTGGTTTTTGTGCGCCATATGGAAGTGTTCTGACAGAGTCGAGTGTTTGAAGCGTTCTAGAGCGCATATTCTTATCATATTAAAAAAATTAGGGCGTGCGTCTTTATAAAGATAACCGCCTAGATTGTTCTACTATAATTTTAAACTAACTCTAATGGAAACCTACTAGCTTTGTTATCAGACTTAAGATTGTGTCTAAATATAATTTCACTTAAAACTTTTACTAGAAATATTTTAAAGCTTTGAGATATAAAGAAATAAAATATATGAAATTGTATGCAAACTATGATAAAAGTTAGATAAAAGTTGGCTGCTTTATTATAAAGTATTAACACCTTAACCAATTGCTATAAAAAATATTTTAAAAAAATAACTGACTTGAGATAATGGTGGATCATAACTTGTATGGAAAAGTTGTGTGGAATAATATACGAAGTAAATAAGATTAGTTGGATAGAATTAATAGGCGTTATAGATATATGTCTAAATTGGAAGCTGATCATTATGTATAGTCAAATACTAGGAATACTATATATATTCTATGCCCATGGTACCCCGTAACTGAAAAAGTATGCATAGCAGAACTGAGGACTCTAAATTTAAAAAAAAATTCGATTTATCTGTTTATACTGAAAATTATACTCTTGCGCATTTGAACAAGATCTTGAAAAAAGTTTGTTTCTTTACGAAGTTTAAAAAAATTCGAATTTAATTGTAAGTAAAATTTCTGAAAATACAGTAGATTCTTTAGAGCGGATTTTCTGACCCGCTTAAAAACCTAGCACCACGCAGGTGGCGATAAAGGATTTGGTTTAAGACGGGCTTCTTCACTTTAAGTCCAACTTTGAGAGGGAGTCTGAAGCACGGGCATCCGCCACTGGCCATGGTGGCTATATTGCTTAAAACTTGTCGAATTAAAAAAAATTCTTTTGAGAAATTTCTCGTTACGCACCCGTTTTTTTTTTTTTAATTTTTTTAAGACTTCCATTTAACTGATCAACACCAAAATTTTTTTTCCAAGAGTTCTTCTATAAATGAAATATTAAAGACTTTCTGAGAGAAGCTTTCGATCCACCATAACCATTTTTCCACTTCATTAAAGATTTTTCAAAAGACCTTTTGGCTCAACAATTTTTTACGAGCTAGACCAAAGTCGAAAAATCCGCTTCTTTGCGATCAGCGTCGTTATTTTTCTCTTATTCTGGTTCCACGAATATTTTAATTCTGAGCCCAAAAATTATTTCCAAACAATGAATCTATTTTAATTTTTCAGTTTCTTTAAGTATTCCTTGCAATCCCACTTGAAGGTCAAGTTTTCTTACTTCGAAGCTAAAACTTCATCGTCTGCAGCTTCAACCTAGAGATATAAAATATTGTCATTAATAAGGAAGCTTTTTCTCACAACTTTGGTTGCCTGTAGATCTTTCTACCATGAAGAAAATACAAAATCTCACACTAGGACCCGAATACTTTTCCGATAGCCATATTCTATTGGGATGCTGCTGGTATTCCGGAGAATATAAAAAAATTTTTATAGAAAAATTAAGCTCCTCTGGAGGGAACTTTGGATATTTATCTTTTAATAAAGTTGAAAAAAGGAAGAAAATTTAGCTGTGGTTTCCAA
Organism: Chymomyza amoena; assembly: GCA_037043745.1. Lineage (NCBI taxonomy): Eukaryota > Metazoa > Arthropoda > Insecta > Diptera > Drosophilidae > Chymomyza > Chymomyza amoena. The sequence goes on from JBAMAX010002046.1 coordinate 53,721, forward strand.
TTTTCATCTTGGAACCAGGTGGAAATAAATTTTAGGCCTGCCATATATAATCTTGAAAAATAGCTCTTCAATGATTTAGAAAATAATAAACAGGGATATTTCCCTTGTTATGATTTGCAGCCACTGGGAACTAATTCGTTTTAATTCTGAAAAGTAGTTTTAAATTGGTTTAGAAACTGATCGACGAACTTGTAAACAAGCATTCAAATGATTAAGAAAACGCACTCTATTTCGTCAAAAAAAATTTCCCTTTAGGAATTTTAGTATTTAAAAGCCATTCGGAAATAAGTTTTTGCATATGGGTCTTCTACACTATCATAAAAGCAAGCATAATAATGATTTAAAAAGTGCTTAAAGATTTAAAAAAACAAACAAATTTCCCTTATTATATCTTTGAGCCACAGTGAAATAAATCGCTGTACATAGGCCTGCCATATAACACTCTGTAAACTAGGTTTGAAATGATTGGAAACTTAACTTTGTCAAAAAAAAAAAGGACGAAACTTTCCATTAAGATACCATTGTTACATGACATACGAAAATGAATCTGTGCATATTGACTTTTCTTTTACTATCTTAAAAACTAGTTCTCTAATGATTTAAAAAGTGATTAACGATTTTTTTTTTAAACAAAAAAATTTCCCTTTCTGTATCTACGAGTCAATGGGAAATAATTCGCTGTATATTGGCTTGTCAGTTAACAATTTGTCAACAAGCTTTGAAATTATTAAGAAAGTGTTCAATATTTTGTCAAAAAAAGGAAGAAAATGTCCCCTTATGTTCGATTAATATATCTTAAAGCAATCCGGAAATAGATCTCTGCATATGGCAGTTCCATGTACTATCTTAACAACTGGCTCCCTAATGACTTAAAAAGTGATTAAGGATTTAAAAAAAAAACCTAGCAAATTTCAATTTTTTAGGCGTCCGAGCCAAAGGGAAATAAATCGCTGTAGTTGAGTTGACTTAGAAAGTGTTCCATATTTTCAAAACTACCTTTTAAATGATTCAGAAAATTATTAGAGGAAATTTCCCTTTAAGTCTCATTATTATATCATACAGCCATAGTATATAAATATTACTAGCTTCAAAATAACTTAAAAAGCGATAAACGTTTTGTTAAAAAAGTGGGAAATTTTTTAAAATTCACATCAAGCCCAAGAAGTTCTCAAATTATGAATTAAAAACTGATCAGCGGAAATTTCCCTGCAGTTCTCATTGTCATATCTTACATATAAATATTCATTGTGAAAATTAGCTTCCAAATGACAGAATGTAATTATCGTTTCGTTGAAAAAAGGATAATTTTTAATTTTTCCCATTCACCCCAAAGAGTTCTCAAATTATGATTTGGAAATTGATCAGCGGAAGTTTTCCTCTAGGTCTCATTGGTATATCTTACAGCCACCCTTATAATACAAATATTTATATTGAAAACTTACTTCGAAATGAGAAAGTAATTATCGTTTTGTTGAGAAATACGGAAATTTTGTATATTGCCTATCCACCCCAAGAAAGTTCTCAAATTACGATTAAGAAAGTGATTACTGGAAATTTCCCAATAGGTCTCATATCTTGCATCCACACAATATGGAAAACTAGCTTCGAAATGACTTAGAAAGTAATTATCGCTTTGTTGACAAAAAGAGGGAAATTATTATTACTTCCCATTCTATGTCGCCTTTTCACCAAATTTTACACCATCAAAGTACATTCCTCAAACTGAAGCACCTTTAAAAACTCGCTTTAAAAAAGTTCTTAAGGTATTTCAAGTTTTATCTTTGGTCCATAACTCTAGATAAGCTTCAAGTTTTGCAATGACTTTAAGCATAAACATTTCCCAGTCGTTATCAATAAGCTGCGACATAAACCAACCAAATAAATAGTTAACCAGTCACAGTCATACTCTCATTGAGACCGGTCGTGCCTTTTCATCCTCTGTCTTTAATTGTAAAACAATCAAGCTCATTTGTAAACAAACAAGTGCAAAGAGGAATTCGCAAACGCTACAAAAACAATTATAATTTAAATAACAGTTATATCACCAACAACAATGGAAGAGCCCCCTGATAAGAAAAAAAAGAAACAGTTATTCTTTACCACAGACAAAAATAAACAACTTAAATTTACTTCAAACGGCCCTAAATTTCTTGTAATCACAAGAAAGGACAGTAATGAAACTCTATCAAACGTCTCACCATTCCTAATTGAAAAAGTGATAGATAACGTGTGCTCAGGCAAAGTTAAAAGTGTCGACCTTATTCGCCATAATGGCACGCTGTTGGTAGAAACTGCCAATCTAGCCCAAGCGACCAAGCTCATTACACTCACATCATTCAACAACTCCATAACGGTGGAAGTCACTGAACACAACACGCGCAACTGTTCCAAAGGCGTTATCTATTGTAACAATCTCCGGGGCATACCAGAAGAAGAAATCACCTTCGAGCTGGCTAGCCAAAATGTCATTGAGTGCAAAAAAATTCTTAAAAAAGACAATAACACAAATACATTAATAGAATCCGGTTTGATCATGCTCACATTTAATACCCCTAACCTGCCAAACGACCTATCAGTTGGATACCAAAAAATTAACGTTCGTCCGTACATCCCTCAACCATTGAGATGCAAAAACTGCGGCAGATTCGGCCACCCTACAAAAGTTTGTAAAAGCAATCAACTCTGCCTTCACTGCAGTAACCCAGCTCACATTAACCCAGAAAATCCCGTACCTTGCAACAACCTTCACTGCTGCATCAATTGCAAAGAAAGCGGCATAGCTAATTATCAGCATAATTCATTTGATCGCAGCTGCCCATCCTTCATCAAAAACAAGGAAATCTTAGCCATCAAAACACTCGAGAAGACGACCGTGAAAAATGCCATTGCCATCTATAACGAACGCCACCAACTCTCAACATCCTACGCCTCTGCTCTTCACTCAAACCAACATAACATTAATACCAGCGACAGCATGATAAACCACCGTCCACTCCGCGACTACACTGACCTAGAGCCCTCACCATCCATCACCCCACATGTCTCCACAACTAAATCAAATCAACTTAACAACATCACCACACCTAACGGAAATCACTTCGAAGCTCAAACCATCGGCACCGACTCAGTTACCGCCACAAGGTTGCCAGGTGTCAATCTTGAGTCTATTCTATTAAATGATACCAAAATGAAAATTTATCCAAAAAACAACAAGACACTAAACTCACGACTCAAATCAAATATAGCCAAAAAAAACAATAGAAAACATCACTAAATTAAACTATATCTCTAAACTCAATCCACTGTAGCAAAAACTAATTAATATTTACACCTACACACATCTACACATTCTCTTTTTTGTTACAAAATTAAATTGTTAAAAATTTTACAATGGAACATAAAAGGTTACATTAACAACTACAGCGAACTCCTAATAATCATAAAACAACAATCACCCCATATCATAGCACTCCAAGAAACACACCTACACAACACAGTAAACTGCATTACCCCAATACCAATTAACTACACATTAATCAAAAATAAACCATTCAATAGATTTGGCGGCGTTTCCATCCTCATCCATAAGTCCATCCAATATAATGAAATTACCAACCCCAACAACATCGAATCACTATCTATTGAAATCCAATCTGAACAAAAAATATCTATATTTTCAGTTTATATTCCTCCCAACCAACCGCTATCTCTTCGTAGCCTTAATAACACATTCAAAACTTCAAACCCTAACACCTCAATGATTGTCCTGGGCGACTTCAACAGCTGGCACTCCAGCTGGGGCTCACCACAAAACAACAAAAGAGGCAAAATAATAGCAGAATACATCCAACGGTCTAATTTAACCCTACTTAATGATAAGTCACCAACACACTTTTCTACTCACAATACGTTTACACACATAGACTTATCACTTTGTTCCCCCCAATTAGTTCCCTACACGAATTGGAAAATATTCGACGATCTTTGTGGCAGCGACCACTTCCCTATACTAATTTCACTCTTTCCAAACACTAATTCAAACAACTTTACCCGACCCTATTTCAAAACTAAGGAAGCTAATTGGCCCGAATTTGGAAATCAGACCAATGTAATAAATAACAAAATACCATGGTGTTCCAACATCAATAAAGAATCTGCCATCCTGAACAAGATCATTCTACAAAGCGCACATAAATCCATACCGCAAACAACACCTCATAATGTTACCCACAAAGTCCCATGGTGGAACAAAAAGCTAGAGGAACTCCGACGTAATAAAATGACAACCTGGAGAACTCTCAAACGTAATATTACTCTTGAAAATATTATTAAATTCAAACGAGCTAATGCCCTGTTCCGCAGAGAACTTAAACTGTCCAAACAACAGGCCACTACCATATTTACTTCATCAATTCAACCAAGCACTCCCACCGCTACAATTTGGTCAAACATACGTCGCTTTTGCGGCCTTAACCCCATCAAAACTATTCACTGCATCAAGGTTGCCCCCAACAATCAAGGCACCACACAAAAAAGCTCGATAGCAGACCTATTTGCACAACATTGGTCTAACTTATCATTAGATCAAAACTTTGACATATATTTCATAAATAGCAAGTACACACCTACACAACCTCAATACACCCCCACCCCTACAGCTCAATTAATAGAATCAGAAATTACCTCTATAGAACTCAGCTCAGCATTACACTCACTAAAAGGTTCAACCCCAGGTCTTAATAGAATTTCGTACCCTATGATAAAACACACTTCACAATCAGTAAAATCTAGAATTCTTCGACTTTACAACAATATATTCAACAGTATCATACCGCAGACATACAAAACCAGCCTAATTATTCCCATACTCAAACCAAAATCTAATAAAAGCGAATTGCCTTCATATAGACCCATCTCCCTAAACTGCTGTTTAGCAAAGACACTAGATAAAATAATTGCTAATAGACTATGGTGGTTTGTAACAGCTAATCGCCTACTACATCCTAACCAATCCGGATTCAAAAGAGGGAAATCGGTTGCAGATGGTCTGCTATTTGCAGACCTTCTGATAACCAAATCACTCTCTGCCAAAAAACATACCTCTATCATTACCCTTGACTTTTCAAGGGCATTTGATAGGGTTGGCATCCACACAATAGTAGACCAGCTACGATGCTGGAAGGTTGGACCTAAAATAATTCGATATATTCAAAACTTCATGACAAACAGGAAAATTGTAGTACGTGTTGGAAACCTAACCTCCAAAATCTATCCCTTAGAAAATGGTATCCCACAAGGCTCCCCGATATCCGTAATACTCTTTCTCATTGCTTACAACAAATTGGCTAACATCATCGGTTTCCATAAAGAAATTAAGTTCAGCGCATATGCTGATGACTTCTTCTTAATCATTAATTTCAACAAAAAGAAAAATATCAACTTCAACTTAGATACCCTCTTCCAAAACATCCAAAGTTGGTGTTCCTATTCAGGGGCATCTCTGTCACCACAAAAATGTCAGCATTTGCACATATGCCGCAAACATAACTGCACCTGCCACATATCATGTAATAGCATTCAAATACCTACTGTATCTTCTGTAAAAATCCTTGGTTTAACAATAAATAACAAATATAGATGGGACTCACACATAGATAAACTTATACCTTCACTAATGCAAAAACTCGATATAATTAAATGTTTAGCCAGTCGCAAATTCAATTGCAACACACATACCCTGTTATCCGTAACGAAATCCATATTAATATCAAAAATAGACTATGCCCTATTCATTTATGGTCACACACCCAAATCTTCTTTGAACAAATTAAAATCCACATTTAATGCCGCTATCCGTCAATCCTTAGGAGCTTTCCGCTCCACACCCATTAACAATTTACTTTACGAAGCCAACATCCCACCAATCGAATCTAAAAGAGATTATCTCCTATCCAAATCTTTTAAAACCCTTCTGCACTGCGAAGACACCCCCATTTATAAATATATCAAACAATACAAAACAGAATCCAGAACTCCCAAGCTCATTTCTTCTATAGCTAGAATCATACATTTTTGCGAACACAACAACATACCATTTCTACCCCTTAAAATATCAGACCCAAAGCCTCCCTGGCTGTTAACTGATCCCTTACTTAACACATCACTCAGAGCATACGACAAATTGAATACACCAACCGACGCTTACAGGCAACATTTCCTTAGATTAAAATCTAAGTTCCCTAACCACACGTTCATATATACAGATGGTTCATACCACAACAAAATTGCAACCTACGCCATCACCTCTGAAACTGAGGTACTCAAATATGGCAGCCTACCACACTACTCATCAATCTTTTCTGCTGAATCAATAGCCATACTTGAAGCAATAAACTTAATAAAAAATAAAAGTGGCAACTTCATAATATGTTCAGATTCGCTATCAGCAATTGACGCAATTTCCAACATCAACAATAATAATATTTACCCCTACACAATAAGATCCCTGCTAATAAAATCTGCTCCTAAAATTAAAATCATATGGGTACCAGGGCACTCAAATATAATAGGGAACGAGTTAGCCGACAAAACGGCCAAAGCCTGCCTCAACAGACCTTTGATCTTAACCCAAAACTTAAACCCTACTGACATAAACAAATTTCTGAAAACTACACTCTATGAAAAACTGCGAAATAATATAACTAACTGCAACACATGGTACCAAAACTTAAACAGAAACTCACTCCATATACCCAAACATCTGCAAACTATAACCCAAGAGACTATTAATCGGTATGACCAAACCATAATATCAAGACTTCGATTAGGACACACTAGATTCACTCACCAACATTACCTCGACCCCAATATAACCCTATCCTGCCCCAATTGCCATGCAATCAACAATATCAACTTAGATCATATACTAACAACATGCCCTGCAATTGTAAATATTAAACATAAAATTTTCCAAAATAACAATCCTACACACGCACTTGCCAACCCCACCAAAGATAACATAATCAAAATTATAACTTATCTAAGAGAAATTAACATATACCACCTTATATAAGTGCTACTATTAATTTATTAATTAAGTTATTTTTAATATTTAAAAGACAGAACCGAAGGCCTTAGCAGCCAGTGTTCTAATATACCCCAAGTTAGTCTTAGTTTTGTAAACTTTTCTAACTATATTATAAAAAAAAAAAATAAAATAGTTAACCAGCAAACGTTTAAGATCTCTCACCCTTTATGATTATAGTCTAGAGCACTCCATGTATATAGTATATTTCTCTACTTTTTACAGCTTTACAGTAAAAATGTTTGCCCTCTGGCTTACCCCGTTCCCCCTGCCCCTTCCCCCTGTCCCCTGTCCCATTCATGCATTTAAGTTTAAACGTTATTATTGTCGCCTGACAGTCTCCACAATTTGGCGTAATGTGTAATATTTCTTTTTTATAACCCGAACTACGCATCCGCCGAATTCGCTCTGCACTTAAGGTGTGTGGCGAATTGAGCGAGTTGGCAATAGAGTTAGGACGTAGCCCCCCAGTCCCCATCCAAAAATAAAACTATCTCTTGGATTGTATTGTACGATAATAAAAATCTTGAAAAGAAAAAAAAAACGCATAGCATACTTTTGTGTGTGTTGTCCTTTGTTAGAGCTGCCTGGAAAGTAAGTAAATCAATGAACATATGCGGATATCCGTTAATATATCATTTTATTTATGAAATTTTATTCGAGCTATAATTTTTAAAATTATATACAAGCATTTTATTGCAGCCATTGTTGTTGGAGTGGAGTGGCTCACATGGCAAGCAAACTTGTTTTTGGCGTATTCAATCAATTTGATGTGCCAAAAAAAGAAGTTCTGCAAAAACTTGCCAAAATCTTCAAAATTAATCGAGCTGCCGAGTGTTACTAATTAGACTTGACTTCGACGCTAGCTTACTACGTCTAGAATGTACACAGCGAGAAAAATTAGATCTTAAATTGAATTTTTCATTGCAGAGGTTTACAAAAAAAATTATGTGACAGGGTCACTCTAATGGATTTTGAGCCGCTGAGCTCTGGGGAACATAAAATACCAGTACTCAAGCGTTCTAAGATAACCTTATTTTTTTTTAAATTATTAGTTTCAACAATTTTTAAATGTTCTGGTCATTGAATCTAAATCAAAAATTTACTAGCAACTCACGGATAATGTGAAAAATCCCTATAAAAGGAAACATTTTGGTATTAACATTTTTTTTACCAAATTCGGCATTCAGATTTAAGGTAACAAAGCACTGTGTCAAATTTGATCAAAATCGTTTGACTATATTATATAGCTCCCATAGGAACGATCAGTCTTTTTTTTCGAATATTTATTTTATTGGCAATCAACCGATAAACCTAAAGTTTAAGATCCAAGATTTATAAAAAAAAAAGTAAATCACTACACAGTCATAAAATTTAATTTTTAACTTTTTTTAATAGTTATGGCAGTATCTTAACAAAAAATTTTAGACCTCAGATTCGCATTCAGCGACGCCATAATTTTTATAATTTTGTTTTTTTTTTTCATTATCTAACTTTAATAAATCGATATCGACAAACCAAGCCAAGTTTTTTCGAAGTCTCTGAAAACGAAATTTTTTAAACCTCAGATTCATATTCTGCGACCCCATAATTTTTTTTTCATTATTTAACTTTTATAAATGCTACAAAATATTTTTTCGATACCGACAATCCGGCCAAGTTTTTTCGAAGTCTCTGAAAACGAATCTGAGATCAAAAAAAAAAAAGACCCAACACCTCTGATTTACGAGATAGCCTCCAAAATACCCAGTTTTATGGGATTATGCGGTTTTTTTTTTTCCTCGGAAACAGATTTAGCTAACAAAATGCATAAGGGCAGAACTTTGTTCATACCAGTTTTTATACCCTGTACCGTATGGTCCAAGGGTATATTAAGTTTGTGCAAGCCGAAAATGTATGTAACATATAGAAGGAGACGTCGGAGACACCCCAAAGTTACCTAAAATATGATCAGGGTGAATAGAGAAGTCGATATACCCATGTCCGTCTGTCCGTCTGTCCGTCTGTCCGTCTGTCCGTCCGTCTGTCCGTCTGTCCGTCCGTCCGTCCGTGTGAACGCCTAGATCTCAGAGATGGTAAGAGCTAGAGTTACCAAACTTTCACATTAGATCCCATATTATTCCATAGGAGGCAAGTTTATTTTATTTTTTTGATATCGGGGATAAATTATATAGCTCCCATGGGGGTGTTTGAGACGACCTCGAAAAAAAAAAGCGTTTTAGATGAATAATTCGTTTGTTTATGAAGATATCGTAACGAAATTTGGCAATCGAAAGTTTTTTATAGTTCCCAATCACTGTACCAAATTTGATCAAAATCGGTTGACTATATCATATAGCTCCCATAGGACCGATCGGCCAAAATAACTTTTTTAAAGAAAAATTGGCTATATTTCGTTTTTTAATAAAGATATCCTAACCAGATTTGGCGTTTGGAAATTTTTTAGACCACTTAAGCAATGTGCCAAATTTGAACAAAATCGGTGGACTCTATCATAGAGCTCCCATAGGTCCGATCTTCCAAAACATCGATTTTTTAACAAAATTTGTTGTGTTTCGTTTGTTTGTTAAGATATTGGGACCAAATTTGACATTCGTGAGTATTTTATAGTTCCTAAGCACTGTACCAAATTTAATCCAAATCGTTTGACTAGATCATATAGCTCCCATAGGACCAATCGGTCCAAAAACACGTTTTTTATACAAAATTCGATGTGTTTTGTTTGTTTGTAAAGATATTTGAAATAACTTTGGCGTTCATATCTTTTTTAAGGTATTTAAGCACCGTGTCAAATTTTATTGAAATCGGTTGACTATATCATATAGCTCCCATAGGAACGATCGGTCAAAAAAAAAATTTTTGCTTAAAAATTCTTCTGTTTTTGGTTTTTTGTGAAGAAATCGGACTTTATTACAAGCTAGTGGTACAGGGTATCCTAAAGTCGTCCGCGCCCGACTTTACGTCCGCCATTTTTTTATGTTCAAAAATTAAAAAAAATTGTGTAGCCAAAAGTATCCAAAATTTTCACGGAGCTGTATTTAATGCTCATATAAAATAGTTAAAGTTCTGAAGCCAATTCATTTCATCGCCTTTTTTTGGGAAAAATTTACGAAATTGTTGCGAAAATCTAAAATAAATGCACAAAATGTTAGCAGTTGAAAATTCGGGGATGCGGAAGAAAGAAATGCCATATTTTGATTTCATTCAATTGAAAATAAATACATTTTTTGTTTACTCTCTGAAAAAATATGTTTTTCGGAAAAATTCTCAACCCAAAGTTAATCAAAAAAACTTGTTATTTTTAAGGTTCACTCGATGATAGCAGAAGTAAAACAAATTAGTTTTAGAAAAAAATCAAGAATAAATATTAAGAGTAAGTCTCATTCTTAAATAAGTCACAATTAATTGAAAACCAATAATGGGATTTATTTTATTTACTCTCTGAAAAAATATGTTTTTCGAAAAAAATTCCAGACCCAAAATTTCTCTAAAAAACTCTTAATTTTCAAGATTCATTCGATGATAGCAGAAGTAAAAAAATTAGAACTACAAAAAAATCGAGAACGACTTTTAAGAGTAAGATTTATATTTCAATAAGTCACACTTTTAAAAGTCTTTCTTACTTGTTTTTTAGCAATCAAGAAATGCGACATATTTTTTTTTAATTTTCTACTGTTCTTTTAACTCCAATGCTTCTCCAAGCGTTTTACCATTTCTAAATAATAGAGTTTCTCAAGAACCCAAAATATAAATTTTTTTTAGTGATGACAATTCCAACTAAATCTCTTACCTTCCAGACATATCTTCAGGTTTAATATGACAAAAGAGTCACGACTGCTTTAAAAGTTACTTAAGTTACTGTACGGGAAATTCAAGATGTCTCAGACATATCAAACTGCCCTCGTGTTCAATGACGTAGATAGCTTTTATTAATGGGTAGTTCCTCCACCGATAGAATGGATAATTGATTTTTTCATACGCAAACAAAAACTATGGGGTGGATAGATCCTCCCATCTACGTGATTACTAGTATAGGGTGGGTCATCCGTTTCTTCGGTTGTTGATTGCATTATATTTACTTTAATGGGTATCCGCTATGGGTTATATTGACCCTCTCATTTACGTCATTACTAGTATAGGGTGGGTCATCCGTTTGTTTGGTTGTTAATTGCATCATTCACTTTGGATGGGTATGTTCTAAGTTATATGTGTTTAACAACTAAACCAACATATGGCCCACCCTATATTATACTACAAAAACGAAAAAGTGAATCAGCCGTGTCGCTACCAGCTAGCAGGGACGCGATCCAGACGTGATCTAAAAAAAAATGTTAACTTTTCTGTTGATTATTAAGCTGACATAAATTTAGAGGGACTATAATAAAAAGAATCCATATGTTGTGCCGGATCGCGGTATTAGGAGCATTTCGCGTATGCCGAGCTGTAGGCAACCGGACGGGTCACAGGTTGCGGATAGTGAAAGGCCTTCAGATATGAAGGTTAGCTGTGAATAACCAATAAGCAGTCCCGGACAGCGTTCAGCGGCTAGGAGAGGAGAGTCTCAGAGAGGTTTTTGGGTGGCACCGAACTCCTTATAAATCCTGAGTGTCTAAGATTCTCCTAGCGTCATGGCGAGTGATTTGGCGCCATTCAATAACCAATCATGCTAACAACCTATGCAAGCCCCCACATGAGTTGGCAGACTCGTGTTGAAGGCACGGTAGCGGAGGAGCTCCTCACGAGCCAACGATAGCGTCCACAGACTTCCCGGAAGTTTACTGCCAACATGTGCTTAGTCATCAGAGGATGGTAGTTCCTACTAAGCTTCCGCTTTGTGCTTATAACTATCGCGGAAAAACTACCAACCTGAATAAGAGTTAATTTAAACATGGATCAAAACGTAATGATTAGAAAGTCTCCAAGGGGTAATCGTGTTTCGAGAAATCCCCTTGCTCCGGCAGCCTGCACATCGGATTTGGTGGTGCAAAATTCATGTCACAAATTCGCCTATAACAGAAACCTCAAAAATACATGAGGCCCTATGCTCCAACCGGAGATAAAGGAATTGATGATGATATGTTATTGTCATTTATGGCAGTCTAAATATAATAGATTTTTGCGAACTTCTAACATAGTTTAATTTTTTTTTTGCTCTTTTTACTGTTTTCAACATTGGGGCCTATAAATGAGCCGAATTTCGACCTCGTAACGTGTGGGTCTAAATAGCATAATTTATCTTCTTGAAAGTTATTAACGATCTAGCAACATAAACCAATAAATCTAGTAATTTTATTGAAATTAAGGGTCTCCAACTTGAAGGGTCTAAGATATTTTGTTCATACAAATGGACGGATATAGCCTGATATTATATAGGTTATACTGTTTGACCCTTGGGGCAGTCACACATAGACTAGATTGTCCTTAGTAGGCTGACATATTATTTTGTATTCTAGACCCTATTGATGAAGGGTTTCAAAAATTGTGTTTCGGTCTAAAACTATTTTGAATCGTTTTCTTCGATGTAAAACACATTGCCTAAAAATCTAAAAAAAATTTTCTCAGTGTATTAGGTATAAAGACAGGTGCAGCAAGAGAATATAAGCCAAGTTAAGAGCATAACAGAGGAAGCTGAGAAAAAAAAAGCGAAAAAAAAAATTTTGCAAAGCTACTTCTAATGACTATACATCATTTTAACAATCAATCAATTTAAGCACATTTAATCCACATGAATCGTGTTACATGCGGCAAAGCCAACGGCAACAAGGCAGCAAAAAAAAAAAAAAAAGAGCAGCGTTCGCTGAAGTTGAACCGACTTGAAATCTTGTATATTAATCAGTCTATTAGACACGATTTGTTCCAGTGCCGACAATCTGCACGATTATTCAATCAGCGTTGGCTGTGCCATGCATTGTGGAGCCACGGAGCTATGGAGCAGCTATGGAGCTACTGCTGCTGCCGCTGGACGCACAGTTGGGTGCCCCTAACAGATGGACACTATATTGTATATGCCTCCCTCTATGCATGTATCTGTGTAGCTGTCTCTGTGTGTGTGAGGGTCAGTCATGTCTGGCATGTGGCATGCGCCGCAGGGCGTACAGTTCAGGTTGCTTAACAGATTATTTTCAGGGTTACGCATTTTGGGAGCAGCCTCCCCAAATTCCAAAGCGTGGGCGTAGTCATGGCTAAAAATTATTTTTTCTTTCTTTTGGTATTTCACCTACTTAAAGTCAGAGAGCTTGAAAAAGTCTGCAGGCTGTTGGTCAAGGAAAGAAAGTTAAAGTATTAACTTATGGTAAGATAGTTATAGAAAGCTCTTATATCATAATTCACCAAGCCGAAACACCTGAGGTTGAAGTACGACATTCTTCTTAAATCATACACAAAAGCGATCTCTAAAAATAGGTTTCAAAAATGGTTTCTTCGATACCAAAAAAAAATGTTTTTCGAATTTATCATCCAATGATTTTTAAATTTTGTGAAAAATAACTATTTTTATAAACTTCGCGAACCTAAATTCTTTTTAGACCTATAGTTTCTTTGAGTAGGTTTCTTAGAATGACTTATAGATTCAAAATCGGTAAAAAGCCACAGAACGTTTTTTGGACCCATTAAAACTTTACCCAGCCTGAAACTAACGTTTTGGCCTTATAAATGCAATGTTTAATTTAAATTTTAAATATATTGAAAAAAAAAAATTTTTAAATAGCGCGGCTCGACATTTTTTAGACCTGTAGCTTCTTTGAAAAAGTTTCTTAGAATGGCTCGTAGAATCAAAATCGGGAAGTTCCCCTATAATTTCTTCAAAAAAGTTTCTTAGAATGGCTCGTTAAATCAAAATCGCGAAGTTCCCCTATAGTTTCTTCGAAAAAGTTTCTTAGAATGACTCATAGAATCAAAATCGCGAAGTTCCTCTATAGTTTCTTCAAAAAAGTTTCTGAATGGCTCGTAGAATCAAAATCGCGAAGTTCCCCTATAGTTTCTTCAAAAAACTTTCTTAGAATGGCCCGTAGAATTAAAATCGCGAAGTTCCCCTATACTTTCTTCAAAAAAGTTTCTTAGAATGACTCATAGAATCAAAATCGCGAAGTTCCCATATAGTTTCTTCGAAAAAGTTTCTTAGAATGACTCATAGAATCAAAATCGCGAAGTTCCCCTATAGTTTCTTCGAAAAAGTTTCTTAGAATGACTCATAGAATCAAAATCGCGAAGTTCCCCTATAGTTTCTTCGAAAAAGTTTCTTAGAATGGCTCGTAGAATCAAAATCGCGAAGTTCACTAGAAAGTTTTGTTGGCCCCATTAAAATTGAGCCACCCTAGTGTAATATAATAGTTTTTGCCAAATTTGACTTACCTAGTGACTATAGTTCTTTTAAGGTTAGCCTAGTCAAAAAATCTTTAAAATATATATATTTGTTCCATTCAGAGTGTGGTCATGGGAACTCCTTAAAGAACCAATTTACTTCCGTTTCAACTTTTTCAATACCGAAAATAGAAAGTACAAATTTTGTTTAAAATAGTAAATGGCTTCATTTAACATAAAATAATAACGTCGAAAATAAGAGAAGCGACTCACTTTTCAGGGCGACCTCTTGGAATAAGATAATTTTGATATTGCGACAGTGTTACTAGCAAATTCGATTATTGATCGATTATATATTGATCTTCCGATAACTAGATATTGTATTTTCAATTTGTAAACCTGTTTTTTGACATGTCATATCTCCTAAATAAAGAAACACATCGACGCGAACTATTTTTCCGATAACTTGATATTGTATTTTCCATTTTTAAGCCTTTTCTTTTGACATATCATATATCCTAAATAAAAAAACACAACGACGCGAATAATTTTTCCATGAGAGATACAATTTTGAGTATTAAAAAAAATAAATTAAAAAAAAAAAATGGTTTTATCTTGCACATCACGAGATATCGTACTCAGGGTGCAATCTCCATAGATACATGATACCTATGGCGATTCCGAACTTTCCAAAGTCTGTCTCCAGAACGCTTATTTCTAGCAGATTAGGTCTCACACTGACTTGGTAGATAGTTTTACAGTTCAATAAACCGATGTTTATTCGCACTGCCTTACTTTTTTTTTCCTTTAGTTCTGTTTCAAAAATACTTTCATTATTCTGAACAATATGCAACAATCTGCAGGCGCCATCTAGCGACGACTTGCGTTACTGGCCACAACTTGTTTGCGCCATCTAGTGATAACTTTTTTGCGCTAAAAGCGACAACTTTTAATTAGAGCTGGGCTCGAACTCCGATTTTCGAGAAACGATCTTTTTGACTGATCCTCAAAAAAAATCGATTTTATCGATTAATCGCACTAAAATGGCGCTCAAAAGTAAAAATATATGCCAAAAATGGATTCCTCGACTCCAAAAACCAGCAAATATATTTTTGGCTAGACAAAAATAGAGTTTTTGGCCTTGTAAATGGAAGGTCTAAGTTGATTTTTGAATACATAATTTGAAAAAACCTATTTTGAAAGAGTGGCTGACTCGAAATTCATTGTAGACATTGGCAAATGCAAATTTCAAAGGAATGATGGGATCTTTATTTATGATTTCTAAAGGATATTTTATGGGATTTATTTTTTAAAAATAATCTCGTATCTGAAGGTCCAATTTTTCTTGACTCGTTCAAGCATTTCCACTGGCATTTGGCCAATAACACGAGTAATGTTGGCTTCCAAGGCCTCAATCGTTGCTGGTTTGTCCACGTAAACTTTTGACTTTACGTAACCCCAAAGAAAAAAGTCGAGCGGTGTGATATCGCGCGATCTTGGCGGCCAAGGTACGGGTCCCATACGTGAAATTAATCGCTCACCAAATTAACCTCGCAATAGAGCATTGTTTCATTGGCAATGTGGACCGGAGCCCCATCCTGTTGGAACCAAATGTCGTCGAGATCACAGGCAACAATTTGCGCCATTGATGGTAACGTTCACACCTTGCTCATTTTTAAAAAAATACGGACCAATGATTGCACCAGCCCACAGACCGCACCAAACCATTGTTTTTCTTGGATGTAATGGCAGCTGGTGAACCTCTTCGGGTTGATCTTCTCCCCAAATACGGCAATTTTTCTTATTCACGAAGCCGTGGAGCCAAAAGTGGGCCTCATCACTGAACAAAATTTTGGTCGAAAACAACGGATCTTCATCGATCTTAGCAAGAGAGATTTTCGTAGTACAATTGTACAATTTGTAAACGTTATTCGGGTGTAAGTCTTTGCATGATGATTTGCCAATGAATACTAAACAACTTTGTCTTTGACAGCTGTCATGGATCACGTGTGATCCACACGAAAATCCCTATTGAAAAAAAAGGTTTTAATGAATCAACCCTTACATATCTTCACAAACATACGAAACACAAATCGTTTTTGGCCGATTGGTCATATGAGAGCTAGATGATATTGATAACCGATTTTGATCAAATTAGGCAAAGTGCTTGGGAATTATAAAAACACCCCTATGAGAGCTATAAGATATAACGCCGATATAAAAAAATTAATGTAAAGTTGACTCCTGTGACATATTATCGCATCTAATCTGAAAATTTGGTTGCTCTAATTCTCACCATCTTGGAGATCTAAGCGTTCTGACGGACAGACAGCAGACCGTCAGACAGGCATTCATATATCGACTTGTCTAGTCTTCCTGATTATACTTTATGTAACTTTGGATTGTCTCCTACGGTACCAGGGTAAAAAAGGACATAACAAAATTTGTTATCAGCTTATTGAAATCCACAATTAGCCTTTTTCTGCTCCTGGAAACATTTCATCTAAATTTTGATTGATATTTGATATCTAAATATTAAATGGGAATATTATTCTCTTTTGCATAGAAAGCCCAAACTGGGGCACTATCAATCTTGATTGGACCTTAAGTGATAAGTCCGAGCTCTGTTTATTAAAAAGCCTTTCAAGGATTTCAAAGAAATTTGTTAGCTCATATTGACCAGCAATTGACTACGGAGTAACTTTTATTATAAATTTGTTATAATCCTTGAAGCTTTAAAAATTTAAGGCTCACCTTCAGTATTTCATTATTATTATTAAAGCTTGGAGCCGTGGCAAATTATTGCAGCTGTTCACAAAAGTCACATCCTTGCAAAATCGTCTATCGAGGATTGCAATGTTTTCACATCATGGTCACCCACGTGTCTGCCGATAGCATATTATTAGTGTGTGTGTGTGTATGTGTGAGTGTGTTAGGCTGATGGTGTGTGTGAATCGATATGAATGACACTTCATGGCCGGACCAGGACTCCCTTGCATCAGCAACTGCAACAGACAGTCAGACAATGCAGTCCATAAATAAATTTGCATAGCAAATAAATTAAGAAAATGCAATTTTCAAGAACTGTTGCGCATTTCGTCATAACCATAGTCAAAGGACATGCACATATAGCCTGTGTACCTAGGCCAGGTCTTGTTATTAAATTTTGCACAATTTCATATTCAAGGCCAGACAACTGGGCGACCCTTCTTTTAAAGTTGTCAGAGAGTTGGGTACTGAAGTTGCATGCATAATTGGCTACCAACTCAATTACGCTAATAACACTTGCCATAATTTCTAACTTACTGGGTACACCCTAACTCCAAATCCTTTCTCTCAAACTCTGAAGTACTTTTTTCCACTATGCTTGAGTGATTTGTTCGAGAGAGAGAGGGTTGGCAATTGGTGTTTCTCAAAAAAGGGATTGGCGGCTTGTCCTTGTCGCCAAAGTTTGGTTTATTCGCAAATTGTCCAAGAATAATTGAGCCATTGAGCATGGCGCACGGATGGTCAAATGTACCGACCAAAATCTGTAACTGATACAAAGCTAAAAGTTGTTCCTTGAAGCCAAAAGCAACATAGTCCTGGAAAAGTCATCATACACTTTATTTGGAATGGAGTCTAGTGCTTGCCTGATGAGGTTTGTCAATATGAGTACTATATGGAGTTAGTTTGTCAGCTAGATTACAGATGTTTCTTAGAACATAGAATTTATTCGGAATTTTAAGAAGAAAAGCAAATTTGAAGAGAGAAATAAATTTTAAAGACTATGGAAATTCGTCTTGAAATCGGTTCTGAATAGAATTTTAGCTAATTTATTTGTTTAGGACAATGAATATTCGTCTTGAAATCGGAACTAAATAAAATTTTAGCTATTCTTTTTTTTAACATCAAAGTAGGCCCTTCCAGAGTGAGTGTACCCGCTAACTATTAAATTAGTAAGTTTTCTATACTCTACCTATTTACACTGCACGAACGCGCTACATCCCTGCAAATATGTTCAGAAGGATAACACACCCATACAAAAAAAGTGCCGTCATCTGGGTTCAAGGCTTAGATATTCTAGTGTATTACAACGCTCTGAATCCGAATCCGCTATCAGAATTGACCCAACGGATATTGGTTTTACCTTATCTTAGCAGAACGATTTAATTTGTAGGTAATCTCAGCAACCCGATGTGAATATTGTGAACGGATTCAGCGACTTCAAAAACATAAAAAAAATATGGTCGGATATCAGTACACGCAGAAGCGTCTTCTTCAAAAAACCCCTGAAGTTTTATATTATTCCTCAAAAAAACTATTTTCAAGCTCAACACAAGGTTAAAAAACACCAAATACAACTAATTCGGTTTCCGCGACCTCTAAAACATATACAAAATTTTGTCGTATATCAGGACTTGCAGAAGATTCTTCTTCACAAAACTCATAAATTTTTTTTATTACCAAAAAAAGATTTTAGGTTCCACACAAGGTTAAAAAAACCCCCACAACGTCAGAATGCTGACATAAGCTCATTACCTGGCAAGCAGCCCCAAACGTTGCAAAAATGCAAAAGTGTCCGTCTAACAACATGAGCGATAATGATCAGCTGTTTATAAGTATCATAAGATATGGTTCTCGTTTTGTGTTACAAAAGTAAAAGTTTTAGATATTTGTTAAAGCAATATACTTAATGTACTTTCCCTACCGTTGAGGAATCGTGTATACTTCACATTATCTGAATATCGCTTGAAGCGACTTGATGGAATGACATCAGAATCATAAGTCAAGGCAGTAAGTTCCTCTTAGCACCTTTTAATACTTTTAGGTGTTTACCTATAATTCAAGAAGTACCTGTCAAGTCAAGATAAAGAGCTCTAAGAACCTCTTGATACTTTTTGAAGTTTATGATTCAAAAGAGATACTTCTTTTGCAAAACTATCAGATTTTCCAGAAGAAAAGGAGACCGATCTTCATTTCCTCTTTAAATACGTTGCTCTTGAAAGCAGAGAGTGGACACCGTAGAATGGATGCTTTTCAATGGACTTGGAGAGATGGCAGAAGTTCACATCAACGACCTCGAGAGGTTCCTTAATCGCATGGATTAGATCTAACCGAGCTATACACACAAACAACCAAGTAACAAGTGGGAAAAGAGGATGTGGCAACAAAACTGCGCTAGCTGGGCTGATGGACTGAGCCACCACTTCCACCAACCACCAGATTTTTAGATTACATTTATAGAGCACTACAAGAGATATGCTTTCTTCTAATGAAGGATTGTCATTCTGGAACATCTCCTCCAGGATAGTTAAAGAATGCCATAACTACCTCCAAACCCTGTCCGCCCGGAACAAAGTCTTGCTTTGTTGGGTGCCTGGACACGCGGGAGTGGATGGTTACACGATCGCTCACGATCTAGCACGATAGGGTGCCTCCACCCTGACTACATCTCCTGCGCCGTTTTGTGGTATTGGTTGGTCGACGATTAAAACCATGATAAACAAATGGGGATACTGGTTCTCCCTTCCGGGGCTTCGTTAAGCAAAAGTGCTTGTCGAACCTCTGGATGCGATCAAGACAAAAAGTCTTGGCAGAGCGGACCTAAAGCTCGTGTTAGCCAACCTATCTGACCACCACACTGTTAGATATCATCTACAGAAAATTGGCCTATCGGACTCTTCAGAGTGCAGGCTCTGTCTAAAAGCCGATGAAACCACCAGACATATTCTCTGTGACTGCCCAGCGCTGGTATGGGACAGAGCCTGCCACATGGGAAAGGAACGGATTAGTACCTTCCATCTCAGGTCTATACCAACAAAATACCTACTGCTATTCATGAGGAAAGCGGAAAGTCTTTTGTTTTAATCTTAGGGTATGGTACAAAAGACCTTTGGTCGCAGTGCCCCACCTCTCTGTGAGGTATCCTTTTGGAACTTGCCCAATAAACAATGATTTCTTGGCTCTACCTTGTCAGCCTTCAGTTTTAGCGGACACTCTTTCATCCGCATTAAGAAGTAAAGCCCACTCTTGCCGACCAGAGTAAACTCTCTCTCCCACCCCGTTTTTAGGCTTTGTGGTTAAAGAATTGGTGATGACACTGACAAGTACACCCCGTAGCTCGTGGTGTGCAGCTTTATTTCTCAAAATTAGGAAGTAGCGACTACTTTTGTTGGACGGAGTTAACTCCGTAAAAGACACTGGTGATGACACAGAGTTTTTTACAATACCGTCGAAGGAAAAGTATAATCTAAAAGGGACACTTCTACATCTACAGGCGCCTTCGTCACTTTAAAGAAAAATCTGACAAGGCATAAAGCCTGATCAATGAAGGTAATAAGAAATATATGTTTTCTTCTAGTGGAGAGATTCTTCTATCTGTCCGCAGTTAAAAACTGTGGGGTGACTATTGCCGCGAGCTTAGATCTGGGCCTAAGTGTACCCCCTTTTCTCGAATTTCACCTGTCCACAGGCCTGAGCTTGTGGGGTGGGGTTTAAGAGAAAAGGGTTCCTAGAATTTATTACCCTCTAAGCGTTGGCGACATCCACTGCATACTTTGTAACAATGAACTCTACGAGTTCTATGAGGAAATTGTGCGGATTACGATACAGAGGGTCCGCAAGCTCGGTCAATCATATGGAAGATGAAGTTTCCGGAATCTAGTTGAGCTTTGAGACTACTGAAGAAAGTATTAAGCTGTGCTCTAATTAAAGTAGTGTACTCAAACTTAAACTCAATACCATTTTAAGCAATGAAACCTCTCCAACGTCGTAAGAGCATGCCAACTTCACGATTATCCTTATTCCAACTTTATGTGTGTCTTTTTGTGTGTTCGCGGCGACCTATTGACGACCTTTATCGCATTGTACATAAACCATAATCGCAATTGGCAAGTGGCTACTCGAATTGTTGGCCAAAGGCTCTTCAGCATTGTCATGCTTGGCAGGACACTGCCAGGACGCAGAAATCGTTGCACAGTAACGCATAGAGCGGAAGCTTTGGTCATTCATTTAAAACTTGTCTGCAACTTGCCAAGTTTTCCCACACACACACATACAGATACTCCAATGCGTTGAAGTGTTTGCACCTTGTGTATTGGTATTCGTGTCGTAAACTCCTTGTTTCCCGTGCTCAACCCCACTACCACGTCTCACCCACACACAACAAGGAGTAAGAGCGTCGTACTCTTTTTTTTCATTTTGCAAGTTTTGCGTTTAACAATTTTGCTTCCTTCCTTTGGATAAACGGCGCCAGGTTGTCGTGGAAATTTGTTTTAATCGTCATCTTTGCCATCTACGTAAGCGTTTCTTCTATTTCTTTCAGTACTTGCAACTTTCTATCGAAAGGTTCGTTGACGTTTTGGTTACTTGGTTGGGGCGCCATTTGGATTACGTAGAGTTTTTTTTCTTTTTCGGGGAACTCGTTCGCAAAACGCGCTTATCGATGGCCTGTTCAATATTTTATTAGTGTCGTTAGCTCTGACTGCCACATGGCCAAAATACAGACACACACATACGAAGGACACTGCACACCTAGGCAGTTTTGTGGGGGGGATAAAAGTTGCTTTTTTGCTTGGTTTGTTTTTGCTTGACTTTGATTTCTTACTTGGGTGCGCAATAAATTTTTATTTGCCTTTTGGTTTAGTTAAGTTCCTGCTAAGGAAACTATAGGAAATGCGGCCATTTAGCGAGGAACTTGTTTAAATGCCAGCGGGGTAGGGTCAGATAGGATAAGAGCACGCACTAAAATTATATGAAGCATACGCAGAGTGAGCAGGTTAACAAAGGATATACACAAGCTTATATGCAAAGTAGACATAAGAGTGGCCTACAGTATACAATGGGTTAGAGTATGGTCTAAATCAAGATTAAGTTGGCTTGGTATGAGAGAGCAAATGGCCTTAATTTGCCTAAGAGCAATTATTGAGACTATCAAGCAAAATGGTTATGGCCGGGTTAAGTATGTCGATTTTATGTGAGTGCTCAAGTATTTTATGAAATCTTATAACTTCTAGGAGTCGAGTCTGTCGAGGCTAACACTTGACAACTTAGTGGCGCGTAAAGAAAAAGCAGACGAAATTATGTTAGGTTAGGTTAGAAGGTCTGTCTACTTTAGGATATGAAGCAGACTTATAATATAGTCACACTGTTAGCACTGTAAATAGCATTATAAAGCTTGTAATTGTATAAAACTCATATACGAGGTGTGTTCAAAAAGTATCGCGAATATTACATTTTCGCCGGTTACGTATATTCGAGTTTCGATATTTTTGTGGCGTTATGTTGGTACTCATGTCTCTCACTTATGCCGACAAGCTCGGCCATGTTGAATGTTCACTTAATTGTTGACAGCTACTTTGCTTGCAGCAGTATGAATTTTTGTGTGAAAATCGAAATTAAACGCGCGGGATGCATTCCGAATGTTCGACTGTGGCATACTGAGAAGCTACCTTGGACCAAAGAAACGTTTATCGCTGGTACAATATGTTTTCAGAAGGCCGAGAAGATGTGAATGACAAAGGGCGTGCCGGACACCCGAGCAATTCAAGAAAAAATTGATGAAGTGAAGAAAATTGTATTGGCCAATCGTCGACCCCGTTAGAGAAGTTGCTGAGGACCTAGACATATCTATTGGCCCGTGCCATTCGATTTTTATCAATGAATTGGGCATGAGACGGGTTGCCTCGAAATTCGTACCAAAATTGCTCAACCAAAAACAGCATCGCATGAACATTGCTAATGAGATGTTGGACTCTATCCGCGATGACCCAAATTTGCTCCAGAGGGTCATAACTGGTGACGAATCGGTTTATGGTTAAGACGTGGAAACCAAAGCTTAATCATCTCAATGGAAGCTGCCGCTCGAATCAAGACCGAAAAAAGCGCGCCAAGTTCGGTCGAATGTGAAAGTTTTGCTTACAGTTTTCTTCGATTGCAGGGGCGTGGTGCATCATGAGTTCTTGCCACAGGGTAGAACGGTCAATAAGGAATATTACCTGCAAGTTATGCGCAATTTGCGCGAAGCAATCCGCCAGAAACGACCGGATTTGTGGAAGAACAAAAATTGGCTTTTGCGCCACGATAACGCCCCTGCTCACACATCGTTGCTTGTGCGCGACTTTTTGGCCAAAAACAACACAGCGACCGTGTTCCCCAGATCTGGCCCTCTGTGACTTTTTCTTGTTCCCTAAACTGAAGAGGCCCATAAAAGGACGACGCTACGCTACGATAGACAAGATAAAGACGGCATCGAAGAAGGAGCTGAACAAAATAAAAAAAATTATTTTTTGAAGTGCTTCGAAGATTGGAAAAACCGTTGGCACAAGTGTATAATATCTCATGGGGATGACTTTGAAGAGGACAAAATAGATATTCATGAATAAATAAATAATTTTTGAAAAAACACAAAATTCGCGATACTTTTTGAACAAACCTCGTATATAGCAGAAGTAAAATATGTTCACACGGTAGGCACTGTAAATAGCATTATAAAGCTTGTTATTGTATAAAATGCATATATAAAAAATTTTGGAACCTTAAAAGTTCTTTAAATGTTCCATGAAACTGTTGCGCTTATGCTAATCAGTCAGAAGTCCCACCTTCTTACTGAATCCGCTCCTGGACTCTGAATTAAAATATTTGTAAGTTTCACTCTTATAATCAAAATCAACTCAATTTCACTAATTATACCTTATGTAAAAGTAAAATCATACAGAACAGTCCATTCTGGCACTTTCCTAATCTCTGTGCAACATATACTTACAACACTCTTCCTGCTACCAATTCCAAACCAATTCGCCAAGCTCTAGACCACAAGTAAAACAAATGTCAAACATAAAATTAACCACCACAATGAAACGCGTCCCACAAACAATGCAAGTCAATTACACCAAGCCCCAAATCCCCCCAAAAAAAAGAGAATTTACTGTGTGAATTTGGGCGCATAGGAACATATTGTGCATTGGGGCGCGCCTGGAGATATGCAATGAGAGCAGCGTTGCCAACCAGCCCGCCAGCCAGCCAGCCACAATGGGCACAGAATTGCCAACATAATTTATGAGCACATGTATGTGTGCTCCTAATTAGCAGCATAATTTAATTTGGCAATGCAAAATTGGCAACGCCAAAAAACTTTAAAAAAGATAGTCCTCACCCCTAGGACAGCGTGATACCAATAGGCAGTCAAGCCAGGGCTGCAAGCGACCTAAGGAAGTTTTGGTATAGGAACACTTTTAATTTTTCACTTAATTTGCTAAAATATATAAAATATTTTCCAGCCTGAAGGCCTTCGTTGCTTTGGCTTCAATTTAATTCTAAAATATAAATATATAAATAAATAATATAAATATAAAATATTTTATTATAGTTTTCTTAAAAATTAATTCAAGAATTAAAAGAAAATTTCAGAACTATATTGAAAGATCTAAAATCGTCAAGTACCGAACAGCTATGTCATAAACTGTTAAACTTTTTATGAGTCGAAATATATTTTCAAAAAATTGATCTAAAATTTCCTTCCGACAATTATAATTTTTTATTTATTTATTAATTTGCGATTTAACAGCTAGGTTAAAGAAAAACATTATTCCATTTTAAGTCCCAATGTCATTTCGAATCGAACAACTAAGTAGAGAACTATTTTATCTTTATAAAGCCCGAAAATTCGAAATTATTCAAAAATAAAAACAATTAAAAACTTTTTTTTTAAACATATTTCATTTATTTTGTTTTTTTTTCATTATAATAATTTAAAAATTAAAAAACAAAATCAGAACTAAATAAAAATCCCTAATATGGTCCCGTATCAAATTAACTTTTCAGTAGTTCCGGGAACTATAGTATATTCACAAAACAGATAAAACAATTTTTTTTAAATGAGCTAAAAACAGTTCTACCAAAGGGATTTAAAACTTTATAAGAAATTTTCAAGTTTTTAATTTTTTTTTGTATTTATTTTTAAAATTTGTTTGGGCAAGTTGGTATAAAAAAATATGTTAAAAAAAATAGTGAAAAAAAATATTTTTTATAAAAATATTCATTACTAAAATTAAAAAAAAAATCACAACTGTCTAATCTCGTATCGAATGAACTGATCAGTAGTTTCGGGAACTAGAATATATTCACAAAAAAGGTCAAAATTATATTATGGGTTTTTATAGCTTTTAAATTAATATTTAGTATATATTTCTTTTTTTTTTAATTTAAAAAAAATTGTTTAAAATATTAAAATTAATATTTAGTAAATATTTTTTTTTTTAATTTAAAAAAATTGTTTAACATATAAAAATGGCTTTTTATGATTCTTTTTAGCATTTTTGACATTTGTTTAAGAAAGATCGCATAAAAAATTATAAAAATAAATATAAAAAAGCCAAAATATATGCTTAAATAAAAATACTGATTAATATATTGATGGAACATGGTTATAAAAATATACACCATTTTCTTATTTTAACAATTTATTTTAAGAAGTTTGATAAAATGAAATGCTTATTTAAGACCACCATGTGCGGATTTCGGATTTGCTCTTGGTAGGGTTCTTTACTTCGAAGTATAAAAATAAAACATTCAACTGATTTTTCAAAGAAATCTTTGAGATTATGGGCAATAATCAAAAAATTAAGAAAAAATGGCGTACGTAAAGTCGGGCGCGGGCGACTTTGGGATACCCTGAACCACTAGCTTGCAATAAAATCCGGTTCCTTCACAAAAAACCAAAAACACAAAAATTTTGAAGCAAATATTTTTTTGTGCCGGTCGTTCTAATGGGAGCTATATGATACAATCAACCGATTTCAATCAAATTTGAAACAGCATTTTAATACCTTAAAAAAGATCTAAATGCTGAATTTAGTTAAAATATCTTTACAAACAAACGAAATACAATAAATTTTGTATAAAAAACGTTTTTTTGGACCGATTGGTCCTATGGGAGCTATATGATATAGTCTACCGATTTTAATAAAATTTGGTGCAATGCTTAAGACCTATAAAAAACTTACAAGTGCCAAATTTGGTTCCAATAACTTCACAAACAACGAAACGCAACAAATTTTGTTAAAAAATCAATTTTTTGGAAGATCGGGCCTATGGAAGCTATATGATATAGTCAACCGATTTTGATCAAACTTGGTAAAGAGCTTGGGAACTATAAATTGAATGCCAAATTTGGTTACGATATCTTCATAAATAAACGAATTATTCATCTAAAACTTTTTTTTTCGAAGTCGTCTGAAACACCCCTATGGGAGCTATGTAATTTAATCCCGATATCAAAAAAATAAAATAAACTTGTATGGAATCATATGGGATCTAATGTGAAAGTTTGGTTGCTCTAGCTCTTACCATCTTTGAGATATAGGCGTTGAAACAGACGGAGAGACATGGATCCAATGGAGGCCTTTCGAGAGGCTAAACCACTTGGATTATGCTGACGATATCTGTTTCCTGGCAAGTATTAACCAACCAATCACTGCAAGTGAATGGAGAGACGGCTGGTCTTAGGATCAATTGCAACAAAACCAAAAAAATGCACACTGGCCGCTCAGCACATCAGCCCATTATTCTGAGACAGACCCCCATTGAGGAGGTCAAACAGTTTAACTATCTAGGAAGTATTGTATCGTCAGACGGAGGAACGGAACTGGATGCAGCACAATAAGTAAAGCCCGCAGCGCCTTTGGAACGTTGTCTTCAGTATGGAACTCTAGTCAAATTTCCCTACGCACCAAGTTAAGGCTCTTCGAATCCAATGTCAAATCTGTACTGCATATACCTGTGAAACCTGGAAAGTCTCTATTTCCATCACGAGAAGTTTACAGGTTTGTAAACCGCTGCCTTCGATACATTCTTAAGATCCGCAGATTATATCGAATCAAGAATTGTGGCGCATAATGAGTAAAAAGCTTTTGAATGTCGAAATTAGACAGAGGAAAGGGCGCTCGATTGGCCACACGTTGAGGAGACCAAACGACAGCAACGTGAAGCAGTCCTTCGAATGGAATCCTTAAGGTACACGGCGAGTTGGTAGACCAAGAACTACTTGGAAATCAACAGTATTGGCCGAAGCAGGAATGCCCCACCCGGGGTTGAAGAACTTAAAGATCAAGAAACAGACTGATGGACGGACGGACAGACGGACATGGGTATATCGACTTCTCTAGTCCCCCTGATCATATTTTAGGTAACTTTGGGGTGTCTCCGACGTCTGCTTCTATATGTTACATACATTTTCGGCTTGCACAAACTTAATATACCCTTTGTATCATACGGTACAGGGTATACAAATTTGTTTTATTTGGATTCTATGTTCGCATTTTTATGCACTTGTTGTCTTAACCCTATTTTAATTTTTCAATTTTTTTTAATTTAAGTATGATAAATAAATAAAAAAAATACTACTTATCAAAACAAAAACAATTTTCTGGAATTACCGCTTAGTTCCAGCGTGGAAAAAACTAAGATGGCGATTTCTTTCACACTAACACCTTCATAGAGGCGCAAAAAATACAACAAATAAAAATATATTGCTTACTTACTTGCACTTGCACAATTGTTGCTACCCATATTTTGGTATAAAAAGCTGGTTAACATATTGAACTTGCACTTATGTTTTTTTTATAAACCATATTAAAAATATTTAAAAGATTTAACACTTGTTGCATTTCTTGCTTAACTTGCACTTAAAAAACAAAACAAAAAGACATTTGCACGATGACGCGGCGCCTTCTGAGCCTTCGCTGGACAAACGCACGCACCAATTAACAACAACGACTAACACTCGCCGCTTCAATCCGCACTTTAGTTAAATAATTCATAAATTTATTTATTTAACAATTTACATTTGTTGTCAAACGCAAATAAATTATTTAATCAATTTTTTAACGCGGCTTAAACAAAATTGGCGCAATTGTTTTTCTATTTTTTCACAGAACTGAACTATGAGTTCAAAAGAACTTGTTCTTATTGCAGGCAGAGTGGGTGGCAGCGCTGTCACTGATCGTTGACAAAAAGGAATAAAAACAAGTTCTTATGAACTTATGGCAGTGCTGTGAAAAAAAAAAAAAATTTAATTGCGCCAAATTCGTGTATAAAGCGTTAAAAATTGATTAATTAATTTATTTGCTGGTTGCAACGTGTGTATATTGTTGTTAAAATTATAAATTATTTATCTAAAGTGCGTGTTAAAGCTGAGAGTGTAAGTCTTTGCTACAAAGAGGTGCGTGCGTGCGTGTCCTGGGAAGGCCCAGAGACTCCAGCGAGCAAGTGTTGTTTTTGTTTTGTTTTTCAAGTGAAAGTGCAGGTTTTGTTAATAAAGCCATCGATGAAATGCAAAAAGTGTTAAATCTTTTATATGATTTAAAAAACAAATTAGTGCCTAAGAAGCCAACAAGTTCAAAATGTTAACAAGTTATTTATGGTAAAATGTTGCTAGCAACAATTGTGATGGTGCAAGTAAGTAAGCAATATATTTTTTATCATTTGTAGTTTTTACGGCTTTATGGATGTGTTAGTGTGAAGGAAATCGTGACTTAAGTTTTTTCGCAGTAATCCGGTTTTATTTCTTCAAACTTACTACTTTTATACCCTGTACCGTATAGCACAAAGGGTATACTAAGTTTGTGCAAGCCGAAAATGTATGTAGCATATAGAAGGAATCGTCGGAGACACCCCAAAGTTAGCTAAAATATGATCAAGGGGACTAGAGAAGTTGATATACCTATGTCCGTCCGCCCGTCCGTCCGTCCGGCCGTCTGAACGCCTAGATCTCAGAGATTGTAAGAACTAGAGTAACCAAACTTTCACATTAGATCCCATATTATTCCATAGGAGACAAGTTTATTTTATTCTTTTGATATGGGGGGCTAAATTATATAGCTCCCATGGGGGTGTTTCAGACGACCTCGAAAAAAGATAAAAGTTTTAGAGGGATAATTCATTTGTTCATGAAAATATCGTAACCAAATTTGGTATTCAAAAGTTTTTTATAGTTCCCAAGCACTGTACCAAATTTGATCAAAATCGGTGGACTATATCATACAGCTCCCATAGGACCGATCGGCCAAAATAACTTTTTTTTAAACAAAATTCGCTATATTTCGTTTTTTAATAAAGATATCGTAAATAGATTTGGCATTTGGAAATATTTTAGACCACTTAAGCAATGTGCCAAATTTGAACAAAATCGGTTGACTATATCATATAGCTTTCAAAGGGCCGATCTTCCAAAAAATCTATTTTTTAACAAAATTTGTTGTGTTTCGTTTGTTTGTTAAGATATTGGGACCAAATTTGATATTCGTGAGTTTTTTATAGTTCCTAAGCACTGTACTAAATTTAATCCAAATCGGTTGACTATATCATATAGCTCCAATAGGACCAATCGGTTCAAAAACACGTTTTTTATACAAAATCCGATGTGTTTCATTTGTTTATAAAGATATTTGAACTAAATTCAGCATTCAGATCTTTTTTAAGGTATTTAATCACTGTATCAAATTTTATCGAAATCGGTTGACTAAATCATATAGCTCCCATAGGAACGATCGATAAAAAAAAATTGTTGCTTAAAAATTCTTCTGATTTTGTTTTTTTGTGAAGGAACCGGATTTTCTTGCAAGCTAGTGGTACAGGGTATACCAAAGTCGTCCGCGTCCGATTTTACGTACGCCATTTTTTAAAGTAAGAAATGGTTTACAAAATTTTTTTTTATTCTTTTTAATACTTTTTTTACATTTGATGATTATTGATGATGGAAAATTATTAAAAAAATGTACAAAGTTTTCTTATTTAATAATTTTTGTTTAAAGAATTTGGTTAAAAAAAATTAAAATTTGTTTAAGAGCCCCTTGTGCGGATCTAGTATTTGGTCTTAGCGCGTCTCTTCACTTTAAAGTATAGCTCGCAAAAGACTTTCAATCCATTTTTCAAACTTGTAGGGTGAATCTGTGCCCAAAAACCACACCGTGGATCCGACTCTGAACGGAGAATAACCAAAAATTCTAAAATATTCACTAGTCTTGTTACAATTAAATAAACTGAAACTTTGAAAGCATTATTTTTTAAACTATGAATCAATTGGCATTATTAGTTTTTTTAAATCGCTGTGGAAATTTTTCTGCACCCAGGATAACGTCTAGAAGTAAAGACTTTTAGGTAAACTTTTAAATAATGTATGTATATGAATAAAGAAACCTAGGGGTCGAATAGAGAGCTCCTTAACCGAAATATCAAAGATTTTTATATTGCCTGGTCAGTATTTTAAAGATATTAGTTGTTATTTTAATTTTTGATAAAAGAAATTGTATTCTAAATTTACTTCTCTAAATGTTAGTACAACAGAACTACCATATTCGTTCGTTATATCGCAAATGGGTTACAATATATACAGGGGTGCCACAGAAAACCAATTCGATTTCAATTCCAATTCTTGGTGCCACAGACATGGCTAACAAGGGTTTTAAAAAACCAATTCGATTCAATTTAGATACAATTCCAATTCTTGGTGCCACATACATGACTATGATCGGTTTTAAAACCGTTGTTAGCCATGTCTGTGGCACCAAGAATTGCAATTGCATCGAAATTGAATCGAATTGGTTTTCTGTGGCACCCCTGATAAGCTGATCAAAAAATATATCCTTATCCCTCGACTGCAGTATAGTCAACATTTTTTCAGAATTCTTCCAAATTTCACTAGTTTCCGCGGCCAGCTAAATCCCATAAAAAATTTCAGCTTTACAACCCTGGTAAGAAAACAGTTAGCACAATGCAATGCGCGCTTCCAACGGCCTGTTGCACACACGCACACACTGACACATATGCACACACTCGCACACACACTTATAGGACTTGGTAAACAGAATTTTTGGCTGGTTCCCCAAAAATCGCGCGCTGCATGCAAAATGAGCTTAAAGAAGCGTCGCAATAGCTAGCAAAAAAAATGGAGTGGAATTTTTGGGTTAAACGAGCTTAAATTTCAAAATTCAATCATGTGTTCTGCAATAAAATTGAATTAAAATATGTTACGCCACTGTTTGGCTACCTAAATCTATCTAGCTATCTATCAGATACAGTAACTTTGGGTTCGTTACGCTGCCAAGTCTATAGCCAAATACATCAAATGCCACCCACTAACAAATGATGTTGACCACCCATGGTCATTGGGTCTAATTAATCTTGATTTTCCAGCAGGAGCAGCAGCAGCATGCAAGGGTGACAGAAACTCGACTGCTTGGCGTTATGTCAAAGTGACAATTAAATTAATCACGATGGCAAACGATTATGTCAACAGACTTGGTCACACTGCCAGTGGAAGGAAGGAGTAGAAATTGGAACACGCGTGGAAATGGTTGGCAGCGGAACACAAACATGTCACAGGAACGAGGGACACATAAATACATGGAGAGTGTGGAGACAGTTTTTGTGAGTGTGTTTAGCAGAGTCATGTGAGACGGCATGAAATCTCATTATGTATGGCATAAAACTTATAATTAACATTTTGACCGCAACAAACTGCAAGTACTAGACGCATCCAAAGGCTTCCGAAGAGTCTACTAAAAAAAAAAAACACGCCCACAAACAAGCAATGTGACGCAGTTTGTGCTGGAGACATGTTTAATTAGTTTTTGGGGTTGGCATAAAAAATTCAAGGATAATTTAAGTTGGTACAAATAAAGGTGCAGATAGATGAGAGTTTTGTTCGAAACAAAATAATAATAATAATACACTCGGGGCATGGCATGATATGCGGCACGATACAAAAAACTTAACCACAATATGTTTGGATATAGACGGATGTCCCAATTTTTAAAAACGGCATTTTTATATTTATGTTCTTTTTATGTAGATCAAGCTAGTTGTAAAACTTTAAGCGATTAAGCTATTGCATCATTAGTTTTCAAAAATCGCTAGGAGCAGAGTTTCTAGTACCTTATTCGGCTAGACCCTTTGGACGAATTGCAGTGTTTTCATAAATAACATTTTTTTTTTGTAAATCATTTGAAGTTCTATTATCTCCCATTCGATTTAAAAAATTTTCAAATAAACAGCTTTGGTAGAGAATAATAATACAGTTTTTTTTTTTTTATTGGATAGTAGGAGGGGGGAAATCTTCAGAAAGACACCCGGGGAGGGTAGTGTCGGATTCGCATTCTGCGCCTACCGACTAAAAACCCCCTCCTATTTGGTTGCCAACCTTTACGGTTCTAAACCTTAGAGTGATAGGGGTGCCATCAGAGGGTGTATGAGGGGGTGCGTGACGCGGTATATTATGTATAATCGGTTGAACCGATCTCGTATATGAGAGGGGGTGCGCGAAGCGGTATATTATGTATGATCGGTTGAACCGATCTCGTCTTAATTTATTCAAGCGACAAATGTTCATTTTCAAGTCAGCTACTGCTTAAACCAGCTGTGAATTATAAGCAACTTTTTATGAAATTATTGCCATTAGAGCTTACAAATATCTTAGCTTTTATTTACTTGTTCTAAGCAGAGTTTATAAATATTGTAGAAAGTATGAATAGTATTGAATAATGAAAAATATAACAAGCAAAAAATATTTTATATATAAAATTCCCGTGTCACAATGTTTGTGCCCATACTCCTCCGAAACGGCTGGACCGATTCTCATGAAATTTTGTTCTCTCAGGAATACTTTAGTTCGTCCATACGGCTTTTCAGAGTAGAGAGTCATGAAAGTCAACTAATCCAAAAATCATATGATTGTCTAGATAAGCAAACTAGAGAATCTAACGATGTTTACACACTTTAAGAGTATTGAAAAAGTTAGGGCAGGACAACGTCTGCCGGGCCCGAGTTTATATATTATTATTACTATTTAACACATCAAGAACTGACCAGAGACTTAGATTTACAGTAGGTAATGTTACTCCGGTTGATCCTTGGACTAGACTTTAGTGGGGTATTTACTATAGCAATGTGCAAAAAGGAAAGTCAATTTAAAAAATGGCGGACGTAAAGTCGGGCGCGGTTACGACTTTAGGATACCCTGTACCACTAGCTTGTAATAAAGTCCGATTTCTTCGCAAAAAACCAGAAACAGAATTTTTAAGCAAAAATTTTTTTTTTGACCGATCGTTCCTATGGGAGCTTTATGATATAGTCAACCGATTTCAATAAAATTTGACACAGTGCTTAAATACCTTAAAAAAGATATGAATGCCAAATTTATTTCAAATATCTTTACCAACAAACAAAACACATCGAATTTTGTATAAAAAACGTGTTTTTGGACCGATATGATCTAGTCAAACGATTTGGATTAAATTTGGTACAGTGCTTAGGAACTATAAAATACTCACGAATGTCAAATTTGGTCCCAATATCTTAGCAAACAAACGAAACACAACAAATTTTGTTAAAAAATCGATTTTTTGGATGATCGGACCTATGTGAGCTATATGATATAGTCCACCGATTTTGTTCAAATTTGGCACATTGCTTAAGTGGTCTAAAAAAATTTCAAACGCCAAATCTGGTTACGATATCTTTATTAAAAAAACGAAATATAGCGAATTTTTCTTAAAAAGTTATTTTGGCCGATCGGTCCTATGGGAGCTATATGATATATATATAGTCAACCGATTTCGATCAAATTTGGTACAGTGATTGGGAACTATAAAAAACTTTCGAATACCAAATTTGGTTACGATATCTTCATAAACAAACGAATTATTCATCTAAAACTTTTTTTGTTGTCGAGGTCGTCTCAAACACCCCCATGGACATGGGTATATCGACATTTCTTGTCACCCTGATCATATTTTAGGTAACTTTGGGGTGTCTCAGACGTCTCCTTCTATATGTTACATACATTTTCGGCTTGCACAAACTTAATATACCCTTGGTACCATACGGTACAGGGTATAAAAAGAAAGTCAATATAAAAACTAAAAATATATCTAAGAAAAAAGGCACCTCATATTATTGAATGGATATACCGTATGATGGTACGTCCTATCGTCACATATATACGTATCTGTCCGACAGCTGTCATGGATTCAGTCCTTGGACTCACACCACTGCATATTTTCATCAAAAAGTCAGCCATGCAGAGTCTACTACGTATCCAGATCACATCTGGACTCTTAGCAAGTGACACTGGTCATGCCGCACTTTTATATTCCTTTCCTGACGTATCGATCTGCTGTAGACCAAATCTTATGATCACGGATCTTTTTCATAACAAGAAATTTAGATCTCTTCTCCCAAGTCGGGAGACTTGGGCTGATGGCAGCCCATGTGGAAACCTCCTGTTGCAACAATGGTTCACGGATGTGTCCAAAACTGAGCAGGGTGTAGGTGTTGGAATCGTTGGACCCAACACCAGAGCAAACATATGCATTTTTTCAGATAGCCAAGCTGCTATTAGGGTATGTCCTCCTGGAGCATCTCCTCCAAGATGGTTAAAGAATGCCATAACTACCTCAAACCCTGTCCGCCCGGAACAAAGTCGTGCTATGTTGGATGCCTGGACACTCGGGAATGAATGGTAACACGATCGCTGACGATCTTGCACCACAGGGTGCCTCCACCCTGATAACATCTCCTGCGCCGTTTTGTGGTATTGGTTGTTCCACAATCAAAACTATGATAAACAAATGGGCCGCAGGAGAACATAGGAGATACTGATTCTACCATCCGGGGCTTCGTCAAACCTCTGGATGCGATCAAGACAAAAGGTCTTGGTAGCTTACCTATCTGGTCACCACACTTTTAGATACCATATACAGAAAATTGGCCTGTCGGACTCTTCAGAGTGCAGACTCTGTCTCGAAGACGATGAAACCACCAGACATATTCTCTGTAACTGCCCAGCGCTGGTATGTGACAGAGCTGTTACATGGGAAAGAAACAGATTAGTCCCTTCCATCTCAGGCCAATACCAACAAAAGACCTGCTGCTATTCATGCGGAAAGCGGAAAGTCTTTTGCTTTAACTTAAGGGTTTGGAACAAAAGATCTTCGGACGCAGTTCCCTACATCTTTGTGAGAAACCCTTTTCTGAAAAAAGAGGAAAAAAGCAATAGAGCATTTTTGACCAAATGGGTGACTCATAATGCAGGATTGGTCAAAGATTCTCGAAGACGCAAGTCCAGATGACGTAAAATAGAAGAAGTGATTGAAGAGATAATATAATTATAAAGGCTATTGTGAAACTAAGGGGCGGAATTTCCGAAGTACTCTGGAAGGAACGACCAAAGGAAATTTATTAAGCACTTTAGAGAAGGAGGTTTTTAAGGAAGACTACTTTGTGATGCGAATAAGTTGGCAGTCGGCAGATGTACATCCCAGTTTAAGCCCGGAAGTGTGAAATGGAGAAATTGCTTTTGTACCGACTCAGTTTTATCCTGATAAGAAGATATTGAGGTATTAAAGAGAAGAGCCTCCTATAGCCGCCGGAATAGGTAATATTATGAAATATTGAGAAATAAGCATAACTTCTTGAAATATAAAAATCATAACTATCATCTGCGAATGTTTTTTCGCAAGGAATATCATAGCCGGTTCTCAAGATATTCAGGGAAAATGTTACAAATATTAGCTTTATGCAAACACAATTATTCTCCTGATTTAAGAATTATGAAAATGTTCCTGTCGACTTACTCATCTATACCAATTTCTTTTAAAAAGTTGTATTCTCATAAAAATTATTCGCCAAACCTATGCCAACAACGATGTAGGCTTTTTTTTTTGAAAATTTTTTGTCAACTGACGATTGAAATTCAAAATTATTTGCTATAATGTACGTTTAACTCTAAACTTGAAGCAGGCAACTAAATAAAACTCTTTAAATAAAATGACTTGGTTTTTAATAGCATTAATGCTACTACTCTTTATTTGGCTGTAAAATAAAACAATTCAAATTACGCGCTTTACCTGCACACCAGTTGTCAGCGCCAAAACAAGCAGTGCACCAAAAGTTCAGCAGCACTAGTTCTGGTACAAAATAAACTAGTGCTGCGAGTTACCATATAAGCGTAACTGCAAGAGGTGGCAGCGCCGTCTAGCAGCCCCACACAACATTATCGCACGAGGAACGAACAACTTACATTTAATAAATATTTGCTAAAAATTAAATAAAAACAGCGACACAATATGGCGGAAACAGAGAACGAGGTTGAAGTAAATGGCACCGAAGAAGATGTGCAGGACAAAAAGCAAAAGAAGCAAACGCGTCACGATGGTGGCGCCGCAGATCTGGAACGTGTGACAGATTATGCGGAAGAGAAGGAAATTTCAGCGGCAAATATATCCAGCGTAAGTAATTGTTAAACAAAACTAAAGTAAATATAAATTAAATGCATACGTTTATGTGCACACAGGCTGTGGAACAGTTTGGCAATCAGCGCAGCAAAGAGAACGAACTTAAGGTGGCCAAAGAAAAGGAACTGCAAAAAGTGCAAGTAAAAAAGGAGGACATTGAACTGATTGTAAGTGCCAGGAGCTAAAATGAGTTAAGCGCCTTTTTCATAAAGTTTAATTTATACAAACAGATGAGCGAGCTGCTGGTTAGCAAAGCGCAGGCCGAGAAGGTGCTGCGCGAACAAAGCGGCGATGTGGTGGCCGCACTGGAAGCCATTATAAGCAATTAGTGGGTACGCGCCACAATGCCGCACGCCGGACTTGTAGCAAGGACTCATACATAAGAAGCATCGCCGTCTGTTTCATTTACTTAGCATAACACTGCTTTATTTGTACATTTATAAACTTAGTAAAGAAAAACTATAAATCAAACGCTTTTGTATTGGGGAGATATTATTTTAAAGTTTAGAATTTATTACGGATAGGTGCTACTAGCATAAATACAACATTTTAAGATCAATAATGTTTGTTTTGACTAATTGGTTTGCTATGCTACCTTTTTGCCCATTTGGGTAACATGGGCGTGCATGAGCCATATTACTTTTTTTTTTCGTATTTATACATTATTTAAAAACTATGCATTAGCGAACTTTTTGCTTGAACATTGCACATAGTTATATATAAAAACATGGTATATGTTTGTTTAATGCTAAAACAAGGATGATGTAATGCCATAACAACTTAGCGAAGAACTATAACCAATAATGCATTTAAATTGCAAACACCATTTTACTATTTTCTTTTTTCAAATCATGTTACTAAATATTTTTGTAGATTTTCACATGAGGGTGTATTTATGTTCTGCGCCTTGCGATATAGTTCCCTGTCGCCAAAGGTGCGCGCCTTGGCCAGCATAGAATCACCTGCAAAAGCAAATAAAATGTGTCAGTGTCAAAGTGTTTTATAACTTAACAAGTTAGACTAACGATAATTCCGCTCCCTACTGCAGGAGTGTTTTAGATAATTTATGTAGTCCTCTTCTACAGATTCCTCAAGTCTGGCCACAGAGCCCTGATACTCCGAGTAGAAGTTATCTTTTACATAGTAGGGTATTTTAAGCGTATTCGTTTCACGCTTCACTGAATATTTACTGCATAAAAGAAAAGTTCGTTTAACAATCTGTTTTAAAATATTGTCATAAAATTGCACCCACTGCGAAGGCTGCAGACTATACATGGGGTCCGATATGAAGAAAGAGGACATCATGGATAAACCAATAAGCAACAATATAGGCAGCAAATTGATCAACGCCGACGAGTTGTTACTCTAAAAAAATAGTTAAATAGTTTAGACGGCAGCTTTAGTGTCACTTTGGCTACGCACCTCACGATCCTCACGCGCATGTTGCCTACGTCGTTGTTGTCGCATAAAAACGTTTTGTTGTGGCATACCACCATTAAAGAACATATTAAAGAGCTCCTCAGCGCTTATGTCGGCCTGGAAACCGCGTGAATAGCCATACTCATTGTAGTACTGTCCGTGTCCATGATGGGCAGCTGTATTACCATGACTATTATGTGACTCATTTATGCCATAATTATCATAGTTCTTGCGCTTTTCTGCATCGGTCAAAACGCCAGCTGCATTGCCGAGCGCCTTAAAAGCTTCTACCGCACCGGGTGCTTTGTTTTTATCCGGATGCAGCTGTAGAGCTAGCTTTTTATAAGCCTTTTTGATTTCCGAGTCGGTGGCGGTTTTTGTAACGCTCAAAACCTCATAATAGTTCTTGCATCTGAAAGAAAAGTAAGATCTTTAGCGTAGCTAGCTAAGTTAATTACTGTGTGCATACTTTTTGATTTTGCGCACCGCCTCGAGCTGCTCGCTGGTATATTCCGCTGCAGCACTACGTGAGTCCGAGTTGACGCGTTTACGTGGACCTGTGTCAGTTTGATCACCTGATGCAGCGGAAGCTGTTCTACTGCTTTGCTCATTGCTAGGCGTGCTTCTCACACGTTCCAGCAGTTCTACAAGTATTATATTAGTTAAAAACCTTAATTAATTTTTTCACTTCCTTACTTTTAGCATTTTCCGTGGGATAAAGTCTTTCAGCTTTTAGCAAAAACTTCTCAGCCTTTTCGATTTTGCCCGTGGCCAATGCCAGCACTGCAATATCGATGCAGCGTTGCGCCTCATCCTTGTTACCATCCAGCATATTGTTAACTATTTATTACTGCTTATATATATATGAACACGTATGTATTTGCCAAAAGTCAACTATTGTAGTAAATAGTAAAAATTTGGGCTCCGCACACACACAAACACACACGAGTGCAAAACACAAAGCTCTGCTTTTACTTGCTTTAATGCAGCAGCTGCTTAATTATTAAATCTTAATTGTTAATAAACTTTGCACACGTGTTAGCCGAATAATGAGCCAATATAATGCAAAAAAATAACTTTTAATTTAATTGATTTTACGCACACAAATAAAACTTTATCATCAGCAAAAAATATTACTTGACATTAGCGCTGCCAGCTTGTTATTATATTTCTATTTATATAAATGGCAGCCTTGTCAATGACAGCTGCTCAAGCGTTGCCACTTCAACAGCAGCGCCATCTGGCAAGTGTGTGTTGGTGCCGCAGCATGGGAAGTGGGAGCGCTATTTCGTCTTATTTATTTGTTATTCTGTGTCTAAATAATATTAAAAAATAGCGTGTAAATAGTTGCGTGTTACGGTTAAACGCGTTTAGCAACAAATTTAGTCCAGTGCAGTGCAATATACAAATCGTATACGGTGTTTTCGAGCCGTGTGTGGGGCATTACACACAGTTGGCCTGAAAAAAAAGTGAAAGAAGCAATAAGTTTCGCCATATTGTGTTGTCATTGCCGAAAAGTGCATTAAAAATCTAACAAATTTACTCAAACAACGAATAAACAACAAGTAAGTAAATGCAGCAATTGTATGCATTTCAAGCATGCTGCTTATGTAAAATCTATTAATGCGGTCCATCGAGAGCATGTACAATGCTGCACATTATATACAAAAATACTATATGCGCATTAATGTGCGTGCGTGTGTGCGTGTTTGTGTGTTTGTGAATACGAGTGCATGCGTACGTAAAAAGAACCCTTTGAATGGAACTCTTGTGTGTTTGTTTGTTTGTCACAGATAGAATTGTTTGAACTAGAACTGCAGCAGCAGCAGCAGAATCTTTGTCTCCCAAAAAATAAAGAACATTTGGGAACGTTACCCTTTGCGCAAGCTAGACGTTCCGGTTTTGACTCTTTCTACCAGTGCCAAAGCCAATACTCAATTAGTAAACATTGTTATTTACTAAATTGCGACATATAAGTAGATGCATATGTGCTAGAGTTAATCTCAACCGCTGCAGTTACTTTTCCACTTCTATAATTTCAATCTAAAACCCGCTTCGCAGCGAGTTTGTCGCATCACATGTGCAGGGGTCAATTGCCACCGTATTGCATGCATAGGGTCCAATTGCCGCCCCTGGCAATTAGTGCAGCACAGCGTCCAATAGTCAACATAGTCAACGCTGCATTGCAATGGGAGTATTGCTTTTGTGTTTTAAAATCAGGTCCGCAAACCGGGGGTGAACCAACCGAAACTAAGAAATGCACGTTTCAGATATTTTAATACCCTGTATCGTATGGTACGAAGGGTATATTAAGTTTGTGTAAGGAGAC
>JBAMAX010002047.1:0-80345 GCA_037043745.1 Chymomyza amoena
AGCTTCCGTTTCCGCTCAGTCAGACAGATTCTTGCTGTATGTAATAAAATACGCAGCTTTTGTGTAGCCTGTCAACACCCAAAGATATAAAAATTCCACAACCCAAACACTATTTACACTGACAAGTCTGCATTAGAGATAATTGTTTGTATACACGTACGTATACGTGATTTACGAGCCGAAAAATCAAAACAAAATTCTACAAAAATAACAACCAGATTTAACAGTTCAGCGACGTAAAATAAACATAGAGACATCAAATACAAATGTTGCCGACATGTCTGCCACCAATGTCAAAAACGGAGAAGAGGGTTGACTACAAAGTTTTGGTTACCAAAAGGTGGGAAAGTTGAATACTTTAAAATCAAATTTTCAGCCTGAGCAGTCTGCATTTGGTGAATTATATTCACAAAAATTTACATGCGTATGGACAAAAAGCCTATACTGTATAGCTCGTCTTATAAATCAAAGCCTTTAGTTAAAAAAAATATTATTAAATGTTGATAGTAAGATATTCAGAACGGGATAATCAGTAAACCTATCCAAAAAAGCACCGGTGTTAGGCAAGGATGCCCCTTATCACCAATTCTATTCATATAGTAGTTGACGAGGTTATGAGAGATGTATGCAGCTTTAGGCGTGGAATTACGCGAAGTTTCACCCGTCATTTGGAAGACCTGGATTACACGGACAATATTTTTCTCATCTCTCATAAACTAAGTGATATCCAAGCCAAAGTGAATGATCTTGAGATCTTGCCAGCAAAGTTGGACTCTCGATAATCGCATCCAAAACCAAAACGATGCGTCTCAACCACACCAGCCAAGGTAGCATACCCATCTGCGGGAGCGCTATCAGACTTTGTCGATAGTTTCTCATACCTTGGCACCAAAATTTTCACTAGTGGTGGGGTGAATGAGATTATAGAGTTTCGTCTAAGCAAAGCGCGATCTGCGTTTGGACGCTTATTCCGAATATGAAGAAACCAGCAAATAAGCAGAAGAACAGCTGAGGATTTTCAATGCGAGCGTCAAATCTGTCTTGTTGTAAAGCAGCGAGACGTGGTTGGCCCCGCAGAGAATGATGTCGAAACTTCAGTCATTTGTCAACAAGTGCCTTAGAATTATATGCGGGATAATCTGGCCCAACAGGATATCAAACACGGCACTAAGGCACTGTACGAGTGAAGTTCTTATCCGCACTCAGATAAGAACACGCAAGTGGCTTTGGATTGGCAATGCTCTGAGAAAAGAACGAAGCAGCATCGTCAGGTGTCTTTGGAATGGAACCCCCAAGGAAGCAGACGATTGGGAAGGCCAAGGCAACCTGGCGTCGTACAACACTATACGAATTGTCCCTAAACAACATCAGTTGGAACAGCTAGGCATACTGCCCAAATAGAGGTCCGGTGGAAAGTTCTAGGGAAGCCCTAAGCTCCCTGGAGGAGTAAAGTCCTATATTTTAAATGAAACGCTTAAAAAAGAAACATTTTTCTCAAAGCTTAAAGTTAACTTTTATAGTTTTAAGTCCAAAATATTTTAAAGGTTAAGAAAGAGTATGCAGAATGTCTCTAAATACCGATTTAGATTGACTAAGATCCGTGACTTTTGTAGCTGCAAGGTTAAGCTTCCACCCAAGTTGACACGAGTCGCTGACCTTAAATTTTTCAAACCACAGCAGTGCAGACCCTGAAAGCCACAACGAAACCCTAATTCAAATGAAGGTCGGCGTCCCTGGTTTATTAAGTTGGGAATTATTTATTGGCTCAAAACGGTATGCATTTAGTACGTGTCCTTTTTAGGCTTAACTTTTGCATAATTTAACAAGGGCTTTTAAACCACTGTCAGTTTCAATGGCTCTGTCAACGTGTCATCAATTGTTGTCCTGGCCAACGTTGTGGCCGACATTTTTAGCTTTTTTTTTACTTTTTTG
This sequence comes from Chymomyza amoena, assembly GCA_037043745.1. Lineage (NCBI taxonomy): Eukaryota > Metazoa > Arthropoda > Insecta > Diptera > Drosophilidae > Chymomyza > Chymomyza amoena. The sequence goes on from JBAMAX010002047.1 coordinate 1,933, forward strand.
TCAATTTGCTAAGTGCGCCAGTATTGATTTTGTGTTTCTGCTTTAAAAATTAACATGATATAATATATTTTACACCAAGGGTCTCTTTAACTCGTGCTTAAAAGCTTAGCCTCATTAAATTTAATTAAAATTTTAATTGATCTTTAAGGTGAATTATGCTAGGGAGCAACAACGCTAGGGAGCAATGACTTGTCAAAAAAAAAAGTGGTAATAACTGAGACCCAGTTTAATTAGAGACAGTTTAAAATACAAACACTTTTAGAAGCTGTGAAAGCTGGCAAAAATGCTGCATCATTTGTAAACAAATATCTCAAGTGTAAGCCCGGCGTATACGCAACGCATTAAACGTATACGCAGTGTGGGACATTATGTAGGTAAGCAATCTGATGCCTAGAGAGTATTTAATTCTCGGAATTTTTAGCACTTTCTTTTGAAAAGTCGATTTGACTCATGCTGAAATCAAAGCCAAATCGTTTGCAACAGTCAAGAGCTTTCAGGTAAATTTAAGCAAAAGTCTTTTATTAAAGCCGCTTGTTTAACAAACAAAGTCTCAAGTTATTCAATTTCTTAACAGCTTTGTGCCAAAGACGTCACTGTTCAAGGATGCCAGTCAATCAACAAGGAAGAAATCCTTAAGCTGCTGCTACTTATTCAATGTTCCTTGCAGCCGCAAAAACACTTTATCTTTCATTATTTGCTCAGTTTATTGTCAACTGCAATAATAATGACTTTATTTGTTTTTTGTAATTTAAGGTGTCCATTTTGAAACAATTATTATGATCTGCTTTAGGAAAATTTTCTTAACGTTTTTCATTGAAACTTAACGTATAAAAATCTGTTGAGTATTTTAAATCTAATGAGTTTCTGTATTGGCAGGAGAGTTCAGTTGATTCTGAGTACGATTTTAATTGCTCGTCCTTTTTTGTGTTTTCGAAGATAGTCTTAAATTTTTGTTTATATAGTATACATAAACAAGATTTGGTTCAAAATTTAATAGACTTCCTACATAACCTTATTTATTGAGCCATATTTTTCTAAATAAGTTTCGTTTAGAACTCAAAGCCTCAGAAGAAAAACCTATCATGCTTTCCCTACCACAATCATCCAAGACTTAAATCATCTCATCGCCTCATTGCCTGTTACATAATATTATCTACGTCACTTTAAATGCATATGGTAACAATTTGATAGGGAGGTTTATGCAACGCCAAACAGATAAAATGGCCGCAAACCACAATCCAAATCCGAAACCAGATACCTAATGCTCATTAAAGATAAAAAAAAGAACACCATATGTGTAGACATCTGGGACTCCGTCTGTGTTTGTTATAATAATGTAACAAATCCTTTGAGGATATCAGTGCTGCTCTTTCCTTGCCAGCCATGTGTTTGTTTGTGAGAATGTACGCGTGTGTTAGATGCGGAAGGATTTATTACATTTTATGTGGCAGCTGGTGTTGGGCGGCTCTGTGGGCTTACTTAGCTGTTCCAATCCTACTTGTGTTTTAAGCAGCAGCAGGAATAATAAGCTGCTAACAACTTTAGGGAACTTTTTATAAACTAAGATTTATAAGGGACTTCCTTGGGTCGTAGAAGGTAAACTAAACTTACATCTCAGTAAAACAAAAAAGCTACATCTCAAAAAAGAGAAATAAAGCAACTCAGTTTCTATTTTACACTCTTTTGGACATATACACAACATTGTTCCTACTCATTATATTCGATTAATTGCCAACTCTTAACTTTTTTTATGAATAGTGATGAACATTTAAAGGAGCAGCCGATTTGAAATGCATACAGCGCTGCTCAAATGAATAACATTATAAAATTTAATAAACAACTTTGCACAATAAAAAAAATATTAAGTCGTGCAGCGCCAAAAGAAAATTGGAGTAAAAAAAAACAGCAGCTGATGGACCAGAACTGGGATTGAGCCGTCAAAGAGTGAACTTTATGCAAATGGCTCGAGGACAAGAGGAAGCAAGGCGAACATAAATAAAGCCACGGTCACGACTTCCCCCAGATCTTCGGGCTTGCAACCATTCCATGCCACGCCAGCAGTGGCAGTTGCAATCTACCATATATGAATACTTAAACTATGTTATTATGGACCCAGGGGCACATTGGATATATTGCATTTTGAGGGAAAAACTGCTTACAGCAATGGAAATGTTCAAGTGGTGGTATTTGTGTGTCTGCGAGTGTGTTGACTGTACGATTTTGTTGTAGAGTTTTTGGAATTGATTTTTCATACTTGATGCAAAGGCACTCTATGTGGGAAGTTCTTTGACATATTGAAATGTTTTGATTCCAGCTGGAAATGGTGAAATGAGGTTTTCGAAGTCATTTCATTGATAGTTTTTTATGGGCAAAAGCTAAACTTTTTTTTATTAAAGCATCAAAGTATAACGAGATTATTTTTAGTCATAGAGCTAGCCATTAAAGATTTTTACGAATTTAAGAGCTAATATAAAAGATCTAAAAGTTGATATATTGTTTTTGGTTTAGTACTTGCACGTGTTGTATATTGGAATTTTTTATTAATACCTTAACATACTATTTTTAATATATTCCTTATTTCTGCATTCATAAAGAAATATTTTAATTTTGTAAACTTTGACTCAACTTACAACTTAAGTACCCAGAAATCTAAGCAATTGCTTTGAAATAGAAAAAGTCTGCAAATTCAGCAATAGGTACTTGGAAAGTTTATTAGACCATAGCTATAATCTAGCCATAAATTTAATGTATAATAGTCAAACTTATAGAACACTTATAAGATTTTATGTCCTTGATCTTTCAAGCTGAATTTAATTTATAATTCGTTGATCACGATTATTATATTTTTTTTTTAAGTTTGTTAATTCAAAAAGTTATCTCAACTCTGCTCGAAAAATAAAAATAAATTCCTTTGACAAATAAAAGTCCGCAAATACAATAATGAGAAAATTATGCTAACTTAAGTAATGAAATAAAAAGATAGCTTTAAAATTTATATGAAACTGATTTTTAAATTAAATACTGATTTTAAAAAAAATAAATATCATTACTCTTCTCAAGATATTCAAGGTCAAAATTCGCAAAACTAAAAAAAAAATGTAAAATTTTAATTTTAAAAAAATCAGTCCAGTTCAATATTTTAGGTACCTCTATCACATTTGTAAGGATCATCAAACATTTGCTGTTATCCTCACCTTTCTGGAGATAAACTTCGATATCTACTTATCTTATCAATAAGCCCCTTACGATAATAGGATATAAAAGTCTAATTTTGCTTTGAGACATATTATCCGTTCTTGTGTATCTTCATATTTACCTATGTGATATTTGCTTTAATGTTTAATTGTAATGATATTATATATATTATACTAGCCGGCCTCCGGCACGCTCGCTTCGCTCGCTCGTCTAGAAACACGTTGACCCTTTTCTAGATGAACTGCTAAATGGACAACGGTTGGGTGTCGTTGGTGAATTTGGAATGAGAAAATTCGCCATATTGCCTCGTTACTGCTAATGCAACGTCCTATTTGATATTGTGAAATTTCGTCATTCACATTGTCGGCTCTCACACCAAAAATCGCCATATCGCTTCCCTTATTGACGTATTTGAAGATATATTTTATTGATTTTACTGAGTTGCAATACTCGACGTTAATGTGGGCTTTATACGTTTTTGATAATAATGGCGAAAATGGAACAACCCAACGATTGTCAATTTCAATTTCTTGATTTTTCACTTTGATTTTGGTTGATCTGCCATTGTCTTCTGTTGATCTACGGCGATATAATGGGTATCCATCGTAGCCCGTAACAGTGTCCGAAGTCAATGCCCTTGAATATCTTTTAGAGCATTTGCCGTCGATCATGCATGGTGAAGTTGGGTTGAGCACACCACATGGTCCGTGGATCATATTCTTTGTGATAATCCTCTCTTCTGCCATTCTACCGAATACATCCAGCAGCGAACCTCTCCGAATACACTGCTTTTGATAATAAAATCCATGAGCGATTTTAGTTTTTGTTTAAATACGCGCGCTATTATATCATGGCGATCTACTGGCGATTGTCCATCGAACAAAATTATCTTTAATTTCAGCCCAGTGAGGATTGCATGTAAATGTGCCCTGTGCAGATTGGATGCATTGCGTATTTGCCTGAATGTTCTTTGGATTAAATTCTGTTCTGCATGGATTTCATCTGATAATCCCGATTTCGTCTCAGTGTCATTCGAGCAATCGTATTGTATTCATCTCGTTCTTCTGTTGTATGAGCAGAATGTGATCTTGCTTCTTTTAATCGATTCAACTCATTCATGGAATTGAGTTCTACGCGAACGTCTACCCATGTTACGTCTTCTTGACGGCATTATGTGCAAATATTGATCTGATCATATGTATTTTACACAGAAATCAAAACATGAATCGTTTATAATTTTTGTGTTTTCTTTCGACCAAAACTATTAACTAAAAAATATTAGTCAATCTGACAATGTACACAATGCCAACCCAAATTAAAAAAAAAATTTGTATTGGAAAATCAAATTGTCCATTTTAGTATTTTCGTCTCAATTTTGTAATATTTTCTCAACCTTAAACCATCCTTGGACTTCCACGAACATTTCAAGACCAAAATTAGCCAAATGGGCTCAGCCATTCGTGAGTCTATAAGCAAAACAAAATTGTAGGTAATGAACTAACATACAAATGTTAATTTACAGAAGAGATGCAGGCATTAGCAAAAAGTAAGAAAACCCTTTTTGTCTTTGTGAGTTTAATTTAATGTAAATCTTTACGTTTGTGTGAAGATTGATCCAAATTGGTCTACTATTTCATGTAGCTACCATACAAAAAGTGAACCCGCTCTCTTTTGAGAGAGACACGAATATCGGCACTGCGCTTTACGTAACCTTCTTATTGTTGGATCATGCGGATCTCACGCGCTGACAGCTTTCTCAATAAATGGCTCGCTTGCCATTTAACAGCGCCTGCTGATCTTCTGTTGCTAACAGCCCTTCTAACATTTATTTTGGACGTAAGACTCTGCCCCTTGTTTGGTCTTGGTTTTTTTTGTAGTTTACTTATGCAAATCGGTAACAAATTTACAACTGACTCCATTCTTCTTTTATGTATTTATGTAGAACTATCGTGAGGTACTTTTGTGAGTGCAATGCACATTAAGTTAGTCAAGCAGTCAATCAAACTTGTCAGTGTCAGATGGAACGACAGCCTCGAACGTAATCATCAATAACAGCAGCTTCGTAATACATTCGCACTCTCTTGATTCTTTTCAATACTCGATTAGACTTGGATGGCATTTTCAAGCACTGGCTTCAAGTCAAACCTCATACTATGGGGAGACCAAGTAGTTCCCAGAATAGAATATTGTATCTTGTATCTTTAGCCGTTGCTCGGAAGTATCTCTAACTATCGAAGAAGCTTATTGTGGGGTTTATAAAGAGCTCGTTAAACAAATCGTTTATGGACAGATAGACTGGACTCCAGTCCCAAATATATTCGAGCTGATTTGCCAAATGTTATGTAACGTAACTATAAGTGTAGGTATTTACAAATTCGCAGTCAAAATAATTTTAGTACGTAACTTGAAATGGATTCTGAGGTATGTTAGATGCATATAAAATTAAGCTAATAAAGATCAATTAGCATATTATGTGCCAAACCAAGAAATTAGCTCAAAATCTTTCACCTTCCCTCCTTCATCTAATTATTTATAGCTGGGCGACATATGATTTAAATAAATAGTTAAAGGTTTAACTTGGGTGATAAGCTATCAAATATATGCGATTTTCCCATTGGGCATCTATAATTTATTTGTATGCACATATTTTTTTGAGAAACTTTTAAGAATGCTTGTGTCTTTCTTTGTAACTAAGATTAACTATTATGATATTCAGACATCTCCAAAACAGAACTTCGGTGTTAAGTTGCTTTTTTTAAGGTGTTTGTTAATTCACGAAAACGAAACTTCTTTTATTAAGCTGAACTTGCTTAATGGCTAATTTGGAGCTCATAGAGTTAGTTACTTTTGCCAGTTTACGTGCTCTACTCAACTAATGTGTCCAATTAGCTTCTCATGTGCTAAACATTTCCTCTTCGGGCGGATGTTGATTATCTCACAAGGTTTTGGCAACATAACAAAAGTAAACTTTTACAAAGTACAAGGCTAAAGATTATATTTCAGGTATCTTAAACAACAAGAGTGCTCATATAAAGCACATATACGTATACTGTACATAATCACACAAACAAAAAGCCAAAAAGCTCTATTTATACAAAAAAACTTAAAGATAGTATTCATTATACTCTGTACTTTGGGTAATAATATTTTGATGATTAAAAACAAAGCATTATTTTTTTGGCCTTATATCCTGTTTCTTGAAAATAATAAGATATGGAAGCACAAAGTGGCTCTTATGGTATATTTTTTTAAAAAATAATAGCAATATAAATTCACTTGAAATCTGTTTCAGGTTATTGTCTTTTACCTTATAGTAAAGTAACTTAAAGTTAAATTTTGTAAGCTGCCTATGCAAATAACCTAGGGACAGGGCACTAGACGATGGATCCCAGTAGTTGGTGGAGTTGTCTAATAAGATAATCTATATTCGTATATTCTATATTCTATGTACATATATTCTATATTCTATATTCTATAATTCTGATAGTTCTATGTTCTATGGGCTAGCTATTCTATATGTAACCATATTCTAGTGGCTTTATATTCTATATTCTATATCGTCTATATTCTATATTCTACATTCAAGAGTATATTCTACGATTCTAAATACTCAAAATAACTACTGTCCTATATTCTATATTCTATATAATCATATATTCTATATTCTAAGTGACCTAGTGTATGTTGTAGGTCTTCGATGATTCTAGATCACGATAGTGTCTATATTCTATATTGTCTAACATCCCCATATTCGGATAGTTATCGCTTATAAATCTATATTCGGGTACTGCGATCACTCTACTATCACTACATCGCCATATTTTCAACCGATTTTCGATATGCTTTACGGCTTTGGAAAGAAGAATCTTCTAGCTGTACAGATGGTATACACTTGTCTATACTTATCGATAACACAAGCAACTATGAGAAATTTATAAAGAATATATCGTAAGCAAAAAAATCTGTGTGGTATTCGATTGTGTTCGCACTGCGTGAATGTCATCGTAATATAACTTACTCTATATGTTAGCTACACCTTATACATTGTGCACAATGTAAGTATGACCTCGATGCCTTGAAATCATGCAGACTTTCCAGTCTAAGAAAACGTATATGGCTATTACTAAAATCGACCGATAATGTTCAAATCGACAAAGCCTGCCGGTAAACAATGAATCATGTGGTGCATTGATCAATAAAAATAGTTTTAGATGGATAAATTCGTTCGTTCATGAAGATATCAATAACAGATTTGGTATCATGCTTTAGAACAATAAAAAACTTACAAGTGTCAAATTTGGTGTAATTTTTCTATGTAAATATCTGGAAGTGAGTAAGAGATGGAGAAGGTACTTACTGAAGTTTGTCTAATAAGAAATCGATATTTAGCCGTATTCAGTTCCTATGGGAGCTACATGATGCTTTTCATGCACGATATTTGTTGAAAGTTTGGCGATTTGGGCCGGCTTTCGACACGTAAGCCATCGTGCCAGTTGCTTTCAACATATTTTATGTCGGTCTGACTATATTTCTACATCGAGAGTAATTCAACTGATCAGGACACTGTAAATAATTCATTCTTAGCAACAAATAAACTTATTAACAATATACTATGCACAAAGGGAGTTAAGTTCAGCTTGAAATGATAAAGAAACCTTCTTACCAGGATTTCCAGCCATACCATGTAGTTTGGACCATATGTCGCATCATCATAGAAGGCTGTTACCTAACATAAGGTAATCAATGTATTTTAAGTTGGAGCATGTGGCCATCTGTTGCTCCAGTTGCGAAATCCTTAAAAATAATTCAAAGTTTGGCAATTGGCACGTGCCATAAAAGGGTTCGAGATAAGAAGGAGCTAGGCCTACAGGCGTGTCAGTCTAAAAGGCTAAGGACCTGTGGATTTATAGTAATGAGTGAATGTTCACTCAGGTGAAAATTGCGCATACGCCGCGTGTGCTAATTAAATTAAAATTGTTTATTGTTTATGCCAAACTTAACCAAATGTTCACCTCCCATTTACTCCTGTAATGGCTTTTAAATGTATTTCGTTTGTTGGCCTTGGGCCAGACAAAGGGCAGCTGCAAATGTTCGTCAAATTACGTGGGCTCCATTTCACATTTGGTTTTTGTGTAAATAATTTTGTTACATTTGATTTAGAAACCACTTTTGAGCTCTCAACGTGTTTTTTGTATAATTTCCCCCCCTATTAACGCAGGTTTATTTGCGTTGGATGCTGCTTTCCTCCTTTTTCAGGTGTCTAAGGCAGTGCCAAAAATCAAATTGATTGGATAGGGAAAAGCTGTGGGGGCTGAGCAAAATATTGGGCTTCAGGTCTGACCCTGTCATGTCAGACTGTTTGTCTTGCTAATTAGAGTAAAAGCATTCTGTTGTTGTATCTGGCAGATACTTTATCCAATTCAGCAGGTATTTCGATGCCATACTTTAATTATATTTCATCATCATGAATCACAATGAAGGAATGAGATTTGCTACTAATATAAATAAATCGATAGCATTTTGGTAAAGTGGGCTAGAAAGTTTTTTATTTTAAATAGAAAAGTTGGAATATTTAAACCTTTTACTGGTAGGTAAAAGGGATACTAGATTTGTACAAAATATGTAAGATAAAAAAAGGCGTGGCGGACCCCACTTTCTTTATACCAAAATGCTTTAAAGCACACAAAAAGGAAAGCGAAACAATTTATTTAATTTCGTTCTTATGATCAGAACCTTTTTATATCCTATACCATGTACAATAGTACCAAGGGTATATTAGGTTTGTGCAAGCCGAATATGTATGTAACATATAGAAGGAGTCGTCGGAGACACCCCAAAGTTACCTAAAATATGATCAGGGGGACTAAAGAAGTCGATATACCCATGTCCGTCTGTACGTTCGTCTGTCTGTCCGTCTGTCCGTTTGAACGCCTAGATCTCAAAGATGGTAAGAGCTACAATAGATTAACCAAACTTTCGCATTAGATCCCATATTATTCCATAGGAGACAAGTTTATTTTATTTTTTTGATATCGGGATTAAATTATATAGCCCACCTATAGTGGTATTCCAGACGACCTCGAAAAAAACCAAAAGTTTTAGATAGATAATTCGTTTGTTTATGAAGATATCGTAATCAAATTTGGCAATCGAAAGTTTTTTATAGTTTCCAAGCACTATACCAAGTTTGATCAAAATCGGAAGACTATATCATATAGCTCCCATAGGACCAATCGGTCACAAAAAAATGTTTCATTTGTTTGAATTCAGAAGTTTTAAAGAAGTACCTAAGGATTATACTAAATTTTATTAAAATCGGTTGAATATATAATATTATATAGCTCCCATAGGTACGATCGGACAAAAAATTTGTGCTTTAAACTTCTTCTGATTTTGGTTGTTTACGAAGAAACCTTATTTGGCAATCAAATATATTTGGTGTTCTTAAGCAATATACCGAAATTTATTGCAAGCTAGTGGAACTTTACGTACGCCATTTTTTTACTTTTAACTATATATTAAATGCTATGCTTGAGGGGTCTCCAGAGCCTCTTTTCCTATATTACTTACATTTTCACAGGCACAAGGTATTAACATAATAAACAATATAATTTTTGCACGCATTTTTTCTTTTATTGTTTCAAGTATTAACTGCATATGCTCTTGGCCAATATTTTTTTGCCATTTATTTTTCTTTTTGCATACATAATGTACTACAAAAATTATATGAGTCTCATTGCCACTTGAGACTAGTCAGAATAATAAGCTTCATGATGATAATTATTTCAAAAGTGTCATTACTTATCTCGCTTCAAAGCTTTGAGTCTCTTTAGCCAGACCTTTTTATAAGCAATTTGAGATTCCTTAAAGAGTCGAAGATTTCAGAATAGAAATTAATGGAAATTGTTTCATTAAGTTGAAAACAATTGTATAAATTTATGAATAACAAATTTTCTGGCAATTTGTTAAAAGAAATTTGAAAAGCAATACGTGAGGATGCCAGACGAAAATGCATGCGAAAACAAAAGTCAATGGTTGGGCTGTCGCTGCGTATACTTAATATTGTATGCGCAACTTGCTGGTTGCAATTAAATATTTTATAATTTATCAATTTTTTCTTTTTTTCCATTTAATACTCCTCCAGGAAGCTTAGGGCTTCAACAAGAACTTTCCACCGGACTGCTGTTTGGCGCAGTTTGCTTTGATGTGTCCCAGCTGATGTTGCAGTTGGGACAATTCGTTAAGTGTTGTACAACGCCAGGTTGCCTTTGGTCTTCCCACTCGGAAGCCCTTGGGGGTTCGATTCTAAGGCCATCCTGACGATGCTGCTTCGGCACTTGCGTGTTTTTATCTGGGTGTTTCGCTAGTGTAGTACCATAGTTCCGCGTTTGATATTCTGTTGGGCCAGAATATCCCGCATATAATTCTAAGAGCACTTGTTGACGAATGATTGTACTTTTGATATAATTTTCTGCAGGGCCATCCATGTTTCGCTGGAATTTATCAATTAATAAACACATTGATTTGTTTAGCGTTGCGGCTAAAGTTTACTGTATTCGCTTGATAAGTTTCTCCTTTTCTTGAAAAATGTTTGCGTGTTCCGTACAATTAAGGTATTGTTATGTAAAGTTTTGTATTAATATCGTTTTGAATTATAGATTATTCAAGCAAAATAAAACCTACAACGTAGAGTAAAATTCTATTATCATCATTCAACTTGGAGCAGAAAGGAGTCCAATCATTGATATTTATGCATGAATGCATATGGAGCCGACTACAAAAATTTTAATCTGGTAGAGTTATGCACTCAAAGTACACCGCGCATTTTTGAAGGCAAAATTAACGAATTTGTAATTGCCCATAGCCATTTAGATAGAGCTGTGGCGACCACTAGAGAATACTCAGAATACACTAAATTTTAACTCAATAACTGTCCTTGCTCAACAAAATCTTTGTGAACCGTGCTTTAAAAATTTTACTTAAATATTGCTATATTAATTAAATTCGTTTATTTGATTTAAAAACTTGAAAGTAAAGTTCGAAAAATCATTGGACGTATATTTGTAGTATGAACGTGGTATTTCTGGTACTTTTTTGGTAGGTCAGACTAGCACATTTTGTCGACGCTTAAGCTACGGTCACACTCAAACTACTGCACGTTTTTAAATGCCGGCATAAAAAAACAAATTAAGAAAATGTTTATAAATTCGAATTTCTTTGAACCTGGCAAATCGAAAAGCGAGCGAAACTTTATTCAGACAACGGTGAAAAACAACTCTCGCGTAGACGGCCGTAAGATCAATGAATTCCGCGATGTGCAACTTAACTTTGGCTCCGAATGGGGTACTGTGGCCGTAATCCTTGGCCAAACTCAGGTTCTAGCCAATGTTAGCTGTGACATGACCACACCATCGGGCGGCAGACCAAACGAAGGCACAATACACTTGAACATCAGTATTAATGGCGTTGCGTTTTTGCATGAGTCGCAAGCAACACACGATGAACGTGTGCTCACGCTGAACTCCCTGTTGGAGCGCACATTCCGTAACTCCCGCTGCCTTGATCTGGAATCACTGTGCGTTGCGGCAGAGCAGCACGTGTGGGGCATACGCGTGGATGTTACAGTGCTGAATCATGACGGGAATCTCTATGGTAAGCTTTTATCTCAAAATACAATGTCTTAGCTAATTGTTTGCGGTGAACTCCCATTAGATGCCAGCACCATAGCAACGCTAGCCGCGCTCATGCATTTTCGACGTCCTGAGGTCTTATACGATGATGAAAAGCTTCGCACCTACACGTCAAAAGAGCGCGAAATGGTGCCCTTGCTCTTTTTGCATTATCCCGTCAGCATAACTTATTGTGTTTATAGAAGCACAACACAGCCACTAGTTGATCCGACGTTGCTAGAGGAAAATGCCGCCGACTCTATAATTGTTTTGGGATTGAACTCGTACTCAGAATTGTGTACCTTAAATGCTGGTGGTACTTTGCCCACAAGTGCGCCTGTGATTATGCAATGCGCACGCAGCGCAGCACGGCGTTGTAAGGAGATGGTAACATTTTTGCGCAAAGCCATTGCCATCGATGAGGAGCAGCGTCAGGCTAAAAAACCAATATTTCTGAATTGGCTTTTCAAATCTACGGAGTCAAAGCTAACTTTTAACAGCGTTATGGCTGTAATGTAGCAAAATCGCCGATTAAAATAGGGCTTTATGTTTTATTTAAAATTTGATTTCTTATCCTGTTTAAAGCGATTTATATGACAACAAACAGCTAGTTCTTCTAATGGCTTTACGTGTCAAAGATTTTAAAACAATAATTTTCATTTTGTAATTGCAGTGAACTATTAAAATCTTAAGATAAAAACTTAATCGTTTTTTAGAGCTTAAATTGTCAACTGCAGCAAAGCAGCAATTCTTACAAATTGAACACCTGACAAGTGAACTGGAAACTGACAGATAATAAGCTTATATCAAATCGACAAATCATTATTTTAATCTATCACTTGTTGTTTATTTTAAATGTTCAGCTTTTAAGCCCAGTCTTTAGCCGACTCATATAAACATACTCACATTATTATATTTAGTATTTCTGCTTTATAAGCTTAAGAATAGATGCATCTTCTTGGAATCGTGCAGGAAATAGCATTTAAATTCTTATTTATATCACTTCGCACCTTCCATTAACACACAATAGCATAAATTCGCCATTAACATACATTTATTATTAAAAACTGACGCCAAATTTTTTAAATAATTATTATTTATGTTTAAGATTTGCATCAAAAATATATGTTAACTGAAGTGCATTGAAAAGAGCTATATACATATATTTAGCCTAGATCCAAGCCGATGCGATATTATTTGGCATTAGGCTAAAGCTTACCAAGCAATAATTGGGCATACACCTGATACACAAACACACACAAGATTGTTCTTATCAATATTTAAAAGCAAACAAATTATTTCATTTGTTGTAACTTTTAATACATTTGCTGAATTTTAATCATGCGCTGGTCATAAACCGCACGCGACGAGATTCGCATTCGCAATGACTAGGCCAAGCAGTGTCTAGTTGACTAAAGGCCAAGCTCAAATTGCAGCAAGCCAACATGTTTGAATTGAACATGTTGCAGCTGACAACTTTGCGCATACTAGCAAACTGTTTGCGTGTAGGAGTTTGTTAGCAAGCTGTTGCATATGTTACATGCAATGTTCCCACGTGCCACCCACGCAACAAATAAAACCAACTAACTTTGTTAGAGTCGTGCTGGAAATCTCTTTCACGCGAATTTGAGCGCCGACGAAATTTTCTTTTAACCGTAGTAAGCAAAAATCGAGATCAAACCAAATGTGCCAATAACGCTTTGTGATTCGAGTATAGGGTAAGCCATCTGTTGGTTTGGTTGTTAACCCAGATATGTCCAATATCCCACAAATAGGACACCTCGTTTATGATCGATCATATGAGCCCATTTTCAGTCACATTCGCAAGTTTATTTTTTTGGATTTAGAAGAGACAGGGCAAGCATGCAGAAACAAGTTTGTTTTTCGATTTGAAGGATGTAAATGCTTTTTAAACGACTTTTTAAAAGAATATGCAAAAAAATGGCCATAGCTGGGTTAAATACTTATAATTCGAAACATATCCGTCTAAATTGGATGCTCTTCGAAGTAAGTTTTTTTTTTTGAAAGCTGTTCATGTTTAGTCATGGATCGTCAAACAGAAGAACGGACGTAGTTGAAAATGGTCGTTCTGTGCAAAAAATAAACAAAGTTAAGGCCAGTGTCGACGAGTTGCCGGGAACATCGGACCTTACGATAACACTGTACAACAGTGATTTAGAACTTTTCAAGTGACCTAGTGTACGTTGTAGGTCTTGACGAGTAGATCACGATAGTGTGTTTCAAAATTGTCTAACACCCCCAAAATCGCAAGTTATTGCTTAAAAACCGTTTTTCGGGTACTGCGATCACTCCCACAATCACAACGTCGCCATTTTTTTCGGGTACCGCGTCGCTCACAATCACAACGTCGCCATTTTTGAAGAAAGGGAGGGATAGTGGAGGAGGATCAAAAACTGTACATGCCTAATCGCGTAAGTCTCTCGTGCTGCAGAACCATTTTGAGGATTCGACGAAAGCAGCCAGATCCGCTATGGGCACATAGGCTGGACTACCCAGATCCTCAAAGAATGGCTTACCCAGAAACTGGGCTCGCTTTCTAAGAAGCGCCGGGCAGTCGCATAGCAGGTGTTGGATGATTTCTGTCTCTTCCTCATCTCTGCAGCTGCGGCAGAAATCGTGATGGTGAACGTGCAACCTCTCAGCCATATTGCCTATGGTGTAGTGCCCCGTTACAACGTCTACCACCATCAGAGTCTAGTTTTTATAGAAGCGCAGGAGTTTGGATGTTCGCTTTGGATTATATCACGCCCAGAGTGCTCAAGAGATGCAATAACCGGATGCCATGTCCCATTCTCTTTGCTCCAGAGAGGCAAATCTCTCTGATTTGCGATATGACGTCCAGTAATGGTCTTTTTATGTCCGTAACCGCATGATTAGCTGCCAACGCCGAGGCGTACTCGTCCACCGCCTCGTTAATAGGGACACCTGAGTGACCCGGAACCCAGCTGAGGGTTATTGAGCTGTGATGGATACAGTTGAGCGCTAGCGTCATGCTACGGATTAGTTTACTCTTTATGGTATGCAATAATTATATATAGACAGTATTTTTTTATTAAAGTTTAGAAAAAATTACCCTAAAGAGATTTCTGACGCGATCTTGAAAGTCTAAGCATAACTCCTCCCCTCCTACGCTACACTACGACCCACTTACTATTACAACTCCAACAAAGTTCTTTACCGACCAACAACTAGAGTCCAGTTAGAGGAACCCACTCAGCTAGTTAGTCAAGAAGTAACTGCCATTTCCGTACCTCCTACATTTCCTGCTGCCCACCAAAGATTACCATTTTATTTACATTTCAGCTGCTCGAAATAAAGTAAACAAAAAAGTAGAAAAGACCAACTAAAGCTTCATGATTAAGCAATAAATTTGGATTACTTGACCAGGTTGAAATGCAAAACATCCAAGTAGCTCCTTTACTGGCGTCCTAAAGCCGGATGGAAGCAATTGCAGTTGCCGTTAAGAATACGTTATGATGCTTTATTTATTTATTGTAATTTTTTATTTTTCATTGATTTGCATTTTATAATTTAAAGATGTTTTTCTTTTGCGATTGGCAATGGGAGTCATGAAAAATATAAGGCTAAAAGCCAATTGTAGTCTGTCTGAACTTGATTGCAGTTGGTTAAAATGAAAAAAATTTGTAACTAGTTATGTTGCTCTGCAATGTAAGTATTTCAAGTTTTTTTGTAAAGGATAGATGTGTTTAACAGTTTCAACTTGGCGCAGTCACAAATCCTTGAAGTAGAACTTAGTACTTTTTATGAACTTGAACAGCCAAAATTTCTTAGTTTTGAAATAATTTAGTTTCGATGATTTAGCAGCTGCCCGTGAAATTATTTGGGACCACTCCATTGTTATTTTTAAAGCAAGTGCACTTAAAGACAATTTTAAATTCCACTCAATTTTAACGAGGGTTTTGAGCCACAAGTTGTTGAAGGATGTTGACAACCAACCATATAAAGCTTGTATGAAATATTACATGTTCATAAAAGCTTGATAAGTTGTTCCCACCTTGGACCCTATACTTATGCCAGTATGGCTGCAACAACATCTATGATAAACGTAGCGCAAAAGGTGGCGCCTCAGAAGTCAAGTGCGGCATAAATAAATTGTTGGCACTTGTACGCCATCGTAGCGTTAAACGATGTGAAACCGGCGCACAGATGCGGCTGCTGCCTTGCCCCAATGATATATCACCAACCAAGGAAACGAAGCAGACAAGTTGGCAGCCCCTTATCTTCTGCCTGCAAGTACCACCCACAAGGCCAAGGACATCTGGCCACGACTTTGCAATGGCCAAGGAAGCGCCAAACCGAGCGAGAAGCGAAAGCACAAGCGGACGGAAATGAATCTTTTGCTAAGCGAACAATTTTTTTAAAGTCCCATACTCATAGGGTCAAGGGTGTTGTTTTAAAGATACGCTTTCTAAGAATCTTATTTATATTTTTAATTAAAGATTTAAGGCTAGTATAGAAAAAAGTGCAAGCAATTGGCATGTAGATGGCGCAACTAACAATAGATGGCGCCATAAGGTAAATGTAAATCAGATGTAACTTCAAATTAGTTACGAGTGTATAAAATAATAAAAAGTGCAAAAATTAATAGTCAACGAATGCCTATTATATTCCACCTATTTGGGACTATGATTGTTTATAAAGTATTGTCCATTTCATGTCATGCATAAGCTATGGAGTTGATATTTTGAATACTCTGAAGGCCTGAGTCTCCAGAAAATCGAAATTCCATATTTTCAATGCCTTTTTCGTCATGCTTTGGTTTGAACCTGATGAGATTCCTTTGAGCTTAGCTTTGGAGTGGTATTAAAAGCGCACAAAGAAGCTATAATGGAAGGAACTGACGATATAAAATCATCATGATTAAGACGCACTGCCAGTTAAAACTTTTTAATTTCTTTTATACAGGGTATTTCCTGATGATACAATGGCAGAGTGATTTGCTTATAGGTTATACGAAGTATTTTTTCTTTATTTAGTTTTAGTTTCTAACTTCTATTACAAAATGTTAGCAACCCTATTTTGCCAATATTCGCCATTAACCCATTAAGCAACGAGACAATTAAAACCAATAAAATTCTGTACCCAAGCAGATACAGAGACCACGCTTTTGTTAAGACCTTAACTGCTATCAATCAATATTTTTTTTTTAAATAACTCATTTTTTTATTGTGAATAAATAAATCAGCATTTAACATTTTAGATATTCATAAAGACTCTGCAGACTACTACCATAAACTCAAATCTTCCTCAATAATCGCACAAGTATAATACTTTTTAAAAAAGAACGTCCTTTCACAGGAAATGTTGGAGAGTAATAAAACTATCCCTGAGAAGCAAAGGTAAGATTTTTTATTTAAAAGTCATCTGGAGGTTTGTAGCATCACCTTATCTTTTCAAAAGAAAAATATAGAGTTGCTTATCCTTTCAGCTACTCTATAAAGCTACTATTGGCAGTGCACCAATATTGCGGGGATTCTATTTTGTCAGTTTCCTCAATGTTAATACTTCTTTTTGTTCATAAAATACTCAACCAAAAATGTGAAGTTGTTGCCTTGGAAGTGATAAGTTAGAACGAAATGTGCATAGGATTTAATTTTTTAACTTTTCTGACTTGTAACCTTCCTCATTGAGACACGCATCCTTCGTATCTGAACAGTATTAAAGAGTTTGAATGATTAACTAGGATTCAAAGAGTGTTGAAAATAATAATACACGAGTTGAGCTGAGTAACTTATTTTTCGATGCATTGGCTCGACTAGATACAGACAGCAAACGACGCCATATTTTTTCCCGCTCTCTTGACATTTCTCTTCAGTAAGGTTTGCCATTTCATCATGGAAAGATATACGAT
The DNA here is from genome assembly GCA_037043745.1 of Chymomyza amoena. Lineage (NCBI taxonomy): Eukaryota > Metazoa > Arthropoda > Insecta > Diptera > Drosophilidae > Chymomyza > Chymomyza amoena. The sequence continues at coordinate 19,690 of JBAMAX010002047.1, forward strand.
CCAACAACGAGTCGAAATAGTTCAAATTTTCTACCGAAATTCGGAGTTAGTGGCCTCAACTTTAAGAGCGCTAAATCCAATTTATGGTCGTCATAATTATCCTGCCAGATGAACTATTGAGCGTCTAGTGGAAAATTTTGAATCCACAGGCACAGTACAAAATGTTCCCGTGCCATTGAGACAAAAAGTCTATGGAGGAAGACCCAAATCAGTCTCACTCACGTCGGTCTCAAGCGTTGGGCATCTCTGTGGCGTCGTTGTGGCGGATTTTGCGAAAAGATCTTGGCCTACATCCTTACAAGATCAAATTGACGCAAGAACTGAAGTCGCTTGACCACCAGAAGCGTCGTATGTTCGTGTATTGGGCTAAGCAACAACTTGAAAATGATCCTGATATTCATCGATAAATCATCTCCAGCGATGAGGCTCACTTCAGCAATCCACACGTACTCCATGAGTCACCATTGCATCCCGAATAAATTACGGTTTGGTGCGGTTTATGAGCCGGCGGCGTCATTGGGCCGTACTTCTTTCGTGATGATCAATACAGGCAAGTTACTGTGAATGGGAATTGCTTCCGCTCAATGATAACCGAATATTTTTGGCCCGAATTGGATGATATGGACTTGGATAATATGTGGTTTCAATAGGACGCCGCCACATGCAACACAGTGAATATCACAATCGATTTATTGAAAACCAAGTTTGGTGAACGTGTTATCTCACGAAATGGCCCAGTCAATTGGCCGCCTCGGTTGTGCTATTTGACGCTGTTAGACTTTTTCCTGTGGGGCTACGTCAAGTCTATGGACTATGCCAACAAGCCAGCAACAATTGATGAGCTTCGTACGAATATTGAACGTGAAATTGCAGCAGTATCGGCCGATTTATGCTTGAAAACCGTCGAAAATTGAGTTCAGCGTCTGGGCTTCTGCAAGCGTGCCCGTGATGGCCATGCAAAAGAAATCGAGCTCCATACAAAAAGGCATTAAATGTACTTTCACAGGAATACAAATTTTCATTCATGGCCAAAACCGTTTTGGTTTTATTTAAAAAAACTTTTGTAGCGCACTTATTGAGAAACCCTTTACTTTAAAAACTGCACAACACGAATTCGGCGAATTATTTCGTCGGAGTCAAAATGGATTTTCAGCTTAAATATAAATATAAAACAAAATTATCATTTATGGTGCATTATGCTCTGCGCCCTAGTAATGTCAACTAAACTTTAAATAAATAAAAAAATAAAAGAAAAGTTGTTTGTTCCCATTTTGGAAATTATCTCAGAAAACTGACGTGCTGAAATATTTTTTCACTTTGAAAACCAAATAGTCATTAAAGCACTTTTAGGGAGTTTAGCATTGACATATTGACCAAGCTTTGTTTAGCAGGCCTTCATAGTAGATGGAAAATGAAAACTGAATATTTTTGTCGAACTTCAATATTGTAATCCGAAAATAATGCAACCAGTTTCAACAAAATGTAGGCATGTGATGAAAGACAGTCAACATGAAAGGACTGCCAGAAGAAGCGACAGACTCACTCTCGCTTTCTAGCTGACTCTTTGTTCAACTAATAAGGATGCGGCGGCAATTCAAATTAGCCAAGTGATGAGCTATGAACTTACAACATAGGATTAGCCAGTTCAAGGCCAGCTACAATTGTTGGAAGTCCACTTTCGAATCAATCATCAAAAGTGGACACAAAAGAAGGCTTGGCGCTGCATCATGTGCAACCTCCCCAATCCTTAGTTGCATTGTCCGAGACCGAAGAGGCTTGTTCTCGAACAATGCATAATTACTTAAAATGATTTGTGCATTGTTATCTTGGCTGGATGTTTATTGTTATGTCAGTTGTTGCTGCATCTTGTGGCAAGGTTGCACACTATATTAAGCCAACAAGAATATGTGGTAAAGTTGCCTTTGGATAATTTTTGACTTCAAAGCGAATCAAAATTGTGAACAGGTTAAGCAGGCGGCGAAAAAATAATAAAAATGGATTTGTGATCATGGTTCGACGATAAAACTTAACAACGTGATGCATCAAGCGAAATTGTTCCTATCTTCAACTTCCCAATATCTCCTTTGCTTGCAACATGAACATCAATACAAATTGTTGTACCTGTTGATGTTGCACGCGTCGCATATCAAAAGTTACGACCAGCGGCTTAGGAACTAAACACAGAGGGTGGTCGAAAGATGGGAAAGATTGCAAAAAGTAATGGAACCAGATTGCTTTATGTTTTGAATTGAAGACTTCAATGTGTTTCTTAACACCTTTTACGACTTATTTCTCTAGTTGAAGTGAATGTTTTTATAGAAGATGGTAACTTTTGATTAGAGTTAAAATAAAGGGGAAAACATATTGAGGGCTTAGGCTATTAAAAATTGTTTTCCATATTTAAATATAACTACTTAATATAGTAAATCTCAATAAAAAGTAATAATTGCGAACATTTTCCTAAGTCAAGGCGACAATATGGTACTATCAACTGATTTATTACTGATTTTTCATTTAAAATATTAAAAGAATATATTTGTTTAATTTTAGAAATTTCGTTATTTTAAACGATTTTACAACGACTTTTTTTCGTAGATATGGAATTTTTTTTTACCATACTTCACATTTGTGAGTTGGGTTCATTTCTGAACCCTCAGCACATTGGAAGTCGTTAGAAAAATTTTTCATATTTCTTAGAGTACCCAAAACACGCAATTGTGGTGGAGCATGTTGATTCGTTATAATATAGTCCTTAAGATTTTCGATACTTTTTTTATCACACCACATTTGGGCAGCTCCAATCCAAAACATTTGTTCAGCTGTATAGTTTAGACCCGGCAATGTGGGTTCCTTTCCATTCATTGCAATCCAACGTTTATAGGCCATATATGCCAGTTTTGTGCCTCCATTATCGGCAATATTTTCACCCAGTGTATTATAGCCGCTAAGCAAAAGTCCGGTAAGTGGTTCTCTATAATTTCCATATTGTTCAATCATGCACTCAGTTTTTTTCGAATATTCCTTGGCGCTTTGATTCTGCCACCAATTACGCAAACTTCCATCAAAATCAATTTGACGGCCTGCGTTATCGAAACCATGAGTCAACTCGTGTCCAAAACCTTGTCCTATGGCGCCATAATTCATATAAAATGGTCGCTGAGCATTGAAAAAGTAATCCTGTAATATACCAGCTGGAATTCGTATACTGTTAAAATATTGAAGGTTATATGCGTTTACATCGGTTATTTTAGTGTGATGTTTCCATTCGGTTGTATTAACCGGTTGATGCAAGAGATTATATTCATTGTCTGAATTAAATTTTGTGATCTTAAGATGAGATACGAAAAATTCCTTCTCATTGATGTCAAGCTTATGGTAATAGTCAGCTATCTTTTTATTATCCAGCAACTCATCAGGATAACCGACATGTACATTCATATGACGCAGTTTCTTTTTGGCTTCTTCCTTTGTCACTTCATCCATCCAAGTTACATTATTAAGAAGATCATTGAAGACATATTTAATATTATTAATCATATCTAATGCAATCGCTTTAGATTTCTGGCTGAAATAATTTTCTACGTAAAGTAAGCCCACAGCTAAAGGTAGCTTTTCAGTAACTGTGTCCACGCATGTTTTCCAACGTGGAGTTTGTACTCGAATTCCATTTTTTTCTTTTCCGTATTGTACTTCACGGTTGCGGATATCTTTAGCAAGATATGGAACAAAAAAAAGATGTGTGCGATACATCATATAGTTAGCAATGACACGTTTCGGTGTCTTCATTAAGAGCGGTCCCAACTCCTCAAAGAATCTGGGCACTTTTAAATTAAATAACTCGCCTTCGACTATGGCAATATCTTTAGGAAGCAAACTTTTTATAAAGGGGAACCACTGGATATAGGGATATTTTTGCTGCAGCTGCCTAATATTATGTATATTGTACAAATTTGATCCATGATTTGGTAAGCTAATGATTTGGTAAGCTTAATGATTTAAGTAATTCCTCTTGAGCTCCAGTTTTGTTAGCACCAAATAGCACCGCAACGTCAACTATATATTCATAGTAAGCAGAGACCTCTTTCCGGCTAAGGCCGTTCACCAAATACTCTCGACTGAGTCCAAGTGAAGGCCGATCCATTATTATAATGTTTCTGGATTTATTTTTATGATCAGGACCGATGATAAATGATAAAATGTAATGGTTTCTCAACTCTGCTGTTTGCTTCTCCCAAGACCAGGTAGCATCCAAGTCCAAGCGGTCTCCCAACAGCACGGGCCACCCACCTAGGTTTTCGATCATCTTAATAATTGGGGTAGTACCCAGACTTTCAATATGTTCAACATTCATGCACGCCTCATACAAAGTGTTTGGTAAGCGATAATGTTTTGGTTCAGTTGCTGGACGCTTAGCTTTGATTAGCTGATAAACTTGTTCTTGCACCTTGTCACTTATCAGTGAAAAAATACCTACGCCTGCCTTATCATCAGGAATCTTGACCTCATCTAGAAAGGTGCCGCAAGCAAACTGATAAAAGTCATCACATGGATTAACTGTCGACTTAATTTTTCCGAGTACACTTAAAGCAGTTTGTTTGCATTCTTCACTTAAGCATTCGTTTGGGGAGAGAGATGTACTTCTTGATAGATCTTCAACCAGTGGGATTGTGGGAGCTTTCTCATAAAGGCTACCAGCCGCACATATAGACAAGATGCAGATCAGTATAAGTGCCAAGGCTAGATGATCTTTTAACGCTTTTCCCTTTATGCAGAAAGTTTTCGTTGATAAAGCTGTCAACATATTAACTCGATTTCTAAGATGACTTTACGGAAGCGCAACCGAATAACGACTAAGCACTACAGCTTAATGCTAAGCTTTTTAAATAGAGATGATGTCAATTGAGTATAGAGCAGTATTTGTTGAAAAATCAAGATCATTTTATACCCTACCCTAAAGGGGAACATTAAGTCTTTGGAATTGTATGCATAACCAAGGAGAATCTTCAAAGTTACTTCTAAGCCATTTATAGATCTTTATTAATCTGGACATTATATGAACTATGATAACCAAATTTGAGATTATCAAATATCATTTATTTCATTCAGTCTTTTTAAATTATCATAGTTGTTTATTTTGTGACGTAGTGTAAGGCATCATAACTTCGGTGCTACCGATTTGAAAGTTTGCAATATAGTTAGCCATAAAATGTTTGTAAAATTTTCATAATAAATTTTGCATTTCGTTTCTAGATACAATTTGTTTGCCGTTCACCAAATACTCTCGACTGAGTCCAAGTGATGGTCGATCCATTATTATAATGTTTCTTGATTTATTTTTATGATCTGGGCCGATGATAAATGATTATATGTAATGGTATCTCATCTCTGCTGTTTGCTTGTCCCAGGACCAGGTAGCATCCAAGTCCCAGCGGTTTCCCAACAGCACGGGACACCCACCTAATATTTCAATCATCTTAACAATTGGGGTAGTACCCAGACTTTCAATATGTTCAACAAGTGTTTGGTAAGCGATAATGTTTTGGTTCAGTTGCTGAAAGATCAGATTTTATTAGTTGATAAACTTGTTCTGGCACCTGATCCCTGATATGGCTACCTTGAACACTCTTGACGCAATCTTTTTGCATTCTTTACTGGGGCATACATTTTTGGTATCAAAAGGGTAAGGCTAGTTGCATTAAATGCAGGCAGAATACAGCTCAGGATAAGTGCCAAAGCCAGAGAATTTTTGAAACAATCCTGTTTTATGTTATTTTTGCTTTTTGTGTCCATATTAACCGGATTTCAAAAACGGCTATGCTGACGAACTTTTTATTTGGAAATTATCTCTATTTGGATTTACTTTGTATTAAGTTAAGAGCTATATTAATGTCTAGTTAACATTTTGAGAAAGGAAAAATTACTTAACCAATCGATAAATCGAGTAGTAACTGCGTTAATCTGTAAGGCTAATAATTTTGTTCATTCGATCTTTATATTTCGATCGGAATATCGGATATAATCGAAAAGTTCGAATCAGCTACATTGTATAAGTGTAGCTGAGGAAGTAGAGTATTGGTTTCTAGTCACACACAATAATGTCATCTGTAGACATTTTTTTTTAGGTTTTTCATTTTATTTTACATGTTTTAGGATATCACACGATTTAAAAGTTGGCAAAGTTTTAAAACATACAATGTTTATAAAAAAACTAGTGAAAATATTCTTTACGATAAGTTTCGTAAAAACTCTACAGCTTATGGCCAAACAAAAAAAAATCTGGAAGCACTCCACAGATGGAAGCCAGAAATTTTCCGACTGGTAACAACAGACCACGTGCCACTGAATGGGTACGGTAACACCTGAGAGATTAAAATGGGCAATTCTCCCGTTCCAGCCCTATAAATCTCAACGTCTGGATAGTATACATACAGTCCTTTTACAAAAAGGACTGGACAATTTTTGAACTCCCATTAGAGAAGTACTGGTTGGAAAAGCTGGTAAACTTCAGAATTGGAAGCACATTGCTAGAACAACGACCTCTCCAGAGGATGCAACATGCTTACAGAACGGAAAGGTCTGCGGACACAGCACTGTATCAGCTAAAAACCCTTATTGAGGAATCCCTGACTCATAAGGAGGTGGCACTATGCGCGTTCTTGGATACACAAAGTGCTTTTGATAATGCCTCCCACGCGGCTGTCAATGCATCTCTGGTCAGAAGGGGTCTAAACATAACCACCAGTAGATGGATAGCTTCACTGCTCTCATCCAGCAAGGCCTTATCCGAGGCCGAGTCAAAAAAAAAATAATGCCAAACGTGCATATTAATGTATATATCGCTTAAATGACTGGTTTCCCAGATCTATAATTTTACTCCCAAAAAATGATGAAAATCGTTTATAAGTATAAACATCGCAGCGATCACAAGATGCGTAGATGGATGGATGGAGATTCTAAATAGAGTATAAAAATTTATAATATAGATATTTATATGCATGTGTAATAGATTAAACCATGGCATCTTGACTCGTTTCTAGGCAGTAACTTATTTAAAATACATTAGAGTGCAAAAAAAAAAAAATTCATTTTGTAGATTAACATTTTTTTTTGTAGTTATTAAGACATTAATAGTCTGCTGAGATACTCAACAAAAACGCTCGGTAGAGCGTGGTAGGGTATTCTATCTTACTACAATTCCCAAAATCATCACTATCCCAAACGGTTCTTATGCCGAGTTATCCAGTAAAAGAATATTGCTAGCCTCCGGGGAAGGTGAAAAAAAAGAGCGTATTGTCATCGACCTAGGACCATCTGGCCCTCCAACACGTGGAGTGTAAGGCGGACCAAGCTGACTCAAAGCAAGTGAAATTCATTTACATATACAAAATAAATGTTTCACTTTAGGGTTAACACGTAGATTTCCCAATTGGTTTTATTCAAATAAATAAATCACAGCAAGTGCTTATCACGTACATAAAGCAAACCTCAAATATATATTTATAATGATCTAAGCTGCAGTTACTAAGATAAGCATCAGTTTAGGTTGAGCTTTAATTGAGTTTTATCTGTACTATCGTAACACGCAACCCGTTTGAATGCTCCCCAAAACGACTTCTGCTATTAGCAGTTCCAAAACCAAGCAAAAAAATAAAAAAAAAAAATTATTTTCATATTTAAATATAACTACTCAATATACTAAATATCAATTAAAATAGAGATTTTGAAAATTTTCATAAGTCATGGCGACAATATGGTACTTTCAACTGATTTGTTATTGATTTAAAATAATAATAGAATTTAATTGTTTGATTTTAGAAATTTTTATTTTAAACGATTTTACAACGATCTTCTTTCGCAGATATGGAACTTTTCTTTTTACCATACTTCACATTTGTGAATTGGGTTCATTTTTGAACCCTCAGCACATTGGAAGTCGTTAGAAAAATCTTTCATATTTCTTAGTATACCTAAAATACGAAATTTTGGTGGAGCATGTTGATTCGTTATAATATAGTCCTTAAGATTTTCGATACTTTTTTTATCACACCACATTTGGGCAGCTGCAATCCAAAACATCTGTTCAGCTGTATAGCTTAGACCCGGCAATGTGGGTTCGTTTCCATTCATGGCAATCCAACGTTTATAGGCCATATATGCTAGTTTTGTGCCTCCATTATCGGCTATATTTTCACTCAGTGTATTATAGAGAGATTTTGAAAATTTTCATAAGTCATGGCGACAATATGGTACTTTCAACTGATTTGTTATTGATTTAAAATAATAATAGAATTTAATTGTTTGATTTTAGAAATTTTTATTTTAAACGATTTTACAACGATCTTCTTTCGCAGATATGGAACTTTTCTTTTTACCATACTTCACATTTGTGAATTGGGTTCATTTTTGAACCCTCAGCACATTGGAAGTCGTTAGAAAAATCTTTCATATTTCTTAGTATACCTAAAACACGAAATTTTGGTGGAGCATGTTGATTCGTTATAATATAGTCCTTAAGATTTTCGATACTTTTTTTATCACACCACATTTGGGCAGCTGCAATCCAAAACATCTGTTCAGCTGTATAGCTTAGACCCGGCAATGTGGGTTCGTTTCCATTCATGGCAATCCAACGTTTATAGGCCATATATGCTAGTTTTGTGCCTCCATTATCGGCTATATTTTCACTCAGTGTATTATCGCCGCTAAGCAAAAGTCCGGTAAGTGGTTCTCTATAATTTCCATATTGTTCAATCATGCACTCAGATTTTTTCGAATATTCCTTGGCACTTTGATTCAGCCACCAATTACGCAAATTTCCATCAAAATCAATTTGACGGCCTCCGTTATCGAAACCGTGAGTCAACTCATGTCCAAAAACTTGTCCTATGGCGCCATAATTCATATAAAATGGTCGCTGCGCATTGAAAAAGTAATCCTGTAATATACCACCTGGAATTCGAATACTGTTAAAAAGTGGAAGGTTATATGCGTTTACATCGGTTATTTTCGTGTGATGTTTCCAATCGGTTGTATTAACCGGTTGATGCAAGAGATTATATTCATTGTCTGAATTAAATTTTGTGATCTTAAGATGAGATGCGAAAAATTCTTTCTCATTGATGTCAAGCTTGTCGTAATAGTCAGCTATCTTTTTATTATCCAGAAACTCATCAGGATAACCAACATGTACATTCATATGACGCAGTTTCTTTTTGGCTTCTTCCTTTGTCACTTCATCCATCCAAGTTACATTATTAATAAGATCATTGAAAACCCATTTAATATTTTTAATCATATCTAATGCAATCGCTTTAGATTTCTTATTGAAATAATTTTCTACGTAAAGTAAGCCCACAGCTACAGGTAGCTTTTCAGTTACTGTGTCCACGCATGTCTTCCAATGTGAAGTTTGCACTCGAATTCCATTTTTTTCGTTTTCGTATTGTAATTCACGGTTGCGGAAATCTTTAGCCAGATATGGAACAAAAGATAGATGTATGCGATACATTATATAGTTGGCAATGACACGTTTCGGTGTCTTCATTAAGAGCGGTCCCAACTTCTCAAAGAATCTGGGCCATATCACATTAACTAACGTGTCGTCGACTATGGCAATATCTTTAGGAAGTAAACTTTTTATAAAGGAGAGCCACTGGATATAGGGATACCTTTGTTGCAGCTGTCCAATAGTATGCAAATTGTAAAACTTCGATAAATCTTTGAGCTCCTCAGCTGTTAAGCTAATATTGGCTAAAGCAATCTCAAACTCCAGTGATTTAAGTAATTCCTCTTTAGCTCGAGTTTTGTTAGCACCAAATAGCACAGCAATGTCCACAATATACTCATAATAATCAGAGACCTCTTTGCGGCTAAGGCCGTAACGCAAATACTCTCGACTGAGTCCAAGTGAAGGTCGATCCATTATTATTATGTTTCTGGATTTATTTTTTTGATCAGGACCGATGATAAATGATAAAATGTAATGGTTTCTCAACTCTGCTGTTTTCTTGTCCCAGGACCAGGTAGCATCCAAGTCCCAGCGGTCTCCCAACAGCACGGGCCACCCACCTAGGTTTTCGATCATCTTAATAATTGGGGTAGTACCCAGACTTTCAATATGTTCTTCATTCATGCACGCCTCATACAAAGTGTTTGGTAAGCGATAATGTTTTGGTTCAGTTGCTGATCGCTCAGCTTTGATTAGCTGATAAACTTGTTCTTGCACCTTGTTCCTTATCAGTGAAAAAATACCTACGCTAGCCTTATCGTCAGGAATCTTGACCTCGTCCAGAAAGGTGCCACATGCGAATTGATAAAAGTCATCACACGGATTAACTTCCGGTTTAATTTTGCTGAGCACACTTGACGCAGTCTTTTTGCATTCTTCGCTGGGGCATACATTTTTGGTATTAGATGTAGGTACTGGGACTTCGTTAACTTTTGCACTAAGGCTAGCTGCATTAAATGCAGGCAGAATACCGCTCAGGATAAGTGTCAATGTCAGAAGATTTTTGAAACAATCCTGTTTTATGTTATTTTTGTTTTTTGTGTCCATATTAACCGGATTTTAAAAACGGCTTTGCTGCCGAACGACCAAGCAATGACTGAATGTTAAAGCTTTGTGATGAACTTTTTAAGTGGAAACTATCTCTATTTGGATTAACTTTGTATTAAGTTAAGAGCTATATTAATTTCTAGTTAACTATTTGAGAAAGAAAAAATTACTTAACAAATCGATAAATCGAGTAGTAACTGCTTTAGACTGTAAGGGTAAGAATTTTGTTCACTCGATCTATATAATTCGATCGGAATATCGGATGTAATTGAAAAGTTCGAATCAGCCACAAGGTATAAGTGTAGCTGAGGTAGTAGAGTATTGGCATTTCAGTCCCACACGACATTTGTGGACATTTTTTTTAAGTTTTTCATTGTATTTTACATATTTTAGGGTATCACAAAGTCACACACGCGAGATTTACAAGTTGGCAAAGTTTTCAAAAGTATAATCGTATGTCTATAAAAATTATTTATTGGCACTAAAAGAATTTTTTACGATAAGTGTCGTAGAAACTCTTCAGTTATGGGCAAAAAAAATTTTATGCGCTGCAATTAGTATTCAAATCATTTTGAAATAATTTTATTATTTAATTTTCCATTTTTATAATGAAATGCGATTAAAAATCAATAATAATAATTTTTAACATAGTTGTAGAAATTGACCACTAAAAAAATTAGTCTTTACTATAAATTATTATAAAAGGTTATATTTTATTCTTTAAAAAATTTATTAACAATGCAACTAGATAAAGTAATATTCTTTTTTCTCAATTTTTTCCCAAGCTAAGATTTATAACTTCTTTATCGAGACATATTCAAAGAGACTCGCTTTCTTGCATACTCTGTTCAAGAAAACAATACTTTATTTGAAAAAAATGGCGGACGTAAAGTCGGGCGCGGACGACTTTAGGATACCCTGTACCACTAGCTTGTAATAAAGTCAGATTTCTTCACAAAAAACCAAAAACAGAAGGATTTTTAAGCAATAATTTTTTTTTGACCGATCGTTCCTATGGGAGCTATATGATATAGTCAACCGATTTCAATAAAATTTGACACATTTTTTACGTAAATTCAAAAAATCATAATCGTGATTTATGCAAAAAACACATTATATTCCAATAGCAAATATTCCAATGAACTTAGAAATTAAGTTATTTTTTTTTTAGAAAATTTTTTGACGTGACAACGTCTTAAATTAGGTTTGTATGGGAGGCACCATTGAAAAAATCTAACGATAACCATAACGATAAGTCTAGCGATAAATAATCGTAACGATAAGTGGCATTAAGTGGCATAAGTTGGCAGCACCAAACTGGCACTGCTCAAAGCGGTGGCTATTTTTAGTTTTGAGTGAGCGCAACTGAATAACTATTTTATTTTTGGTTTGCGCTCTGCTCTTATCTATAAACGAACCAGCGACTTTTTGTGAATCGCAGCAACAAGCAACGCACAGCGTCAGCCGCACCGCTTAGCGCTCAGCACCAAACTGGCACTGCTCAAAGCGGTGGCTATTTTTAGTTTTGAGTTATTATGAGTTATTATATGAGTATTTTTAGGTTTGAGTGAGCGCAACTGATTAACCCCAGCGGCGCATAGCCTCTGCGGTCTGCCGAAATACTGCATTACCTCCGCAGAAAACGTAATTGATTACAAGCGCTGCGTTTCGTTTGAGGGATTGTAAACGGAGGCAAATAGAAAAGCAGTGATCTGCCAAAAATCTGCATTACAACTGCGGAAAAAGTAATGCACAAATAGAAACTCGCACTGCGCTACCTTAGCAACACAAAATTTTGTTATTTTGTTTGCATGCTAACAAGCATAGTTCGGCCTTTCTTCTGTCAAACCATTCGTTTATACCTTTTTATTTATTATCTACTGCCGAGAAAATTTTATTTTATTAAGAGATACGAAAACGTAAAGTCTGACAACTCGTTTCATAATTTCATGAAATATACGTATAATCTTGATTGCGTATCAAACGTTTCTAAGTCAACTACGTTAAAAGAAACAACCATCGACTTGACTTTCGCAAGACACATTACAGCAGAAACACTTCCTTTCATTTCCTATTTCTCCTATCATCGTCCTATCCTCAACAAAATCACTCAAATAGGAATTATTATTGTGCAATTAAATAATATTCATATCAATAAATATTCTACCGAGAAAAAGACGTTGTCACGTAAAATCTTCGCCCGTAAAACCGACTTTACAGGCAACAGTTTTTGTATTTTTCTATGGCCCTGAAAGTTGACTATTTATTTTGTGCGCACGTGATTGAAATTTACGCAAAATATTGTACACTTTTGTTTCCTATATAAAACAAATAGAAAAAGGCCCATTAAGAAAAATAACTATTTAAACTTTGCTAACAAGCTTAACCTTGTTATTTCGATGGCCTTGATGAACCAGATAAATACTGTCCGGCTTAATTTGTTTTAAATACGAGCTCCAGTAGGTCGTACTTCCAGAAACAAAATGGAGCCGGAACTAAAGACAAACATATGTTGATTTATTTGTAGCTTTTAGGGAAAAAAAAGAAGATTGATACTATGGTCAAAAAGCCGAAACGGCTCGAACGATTTTTGTGAAAACTTTTTATTTTTGGTAGTTATGAGAATAGATCGTTAAGCAAAGTGTAGTACCGATTGCGTGCGAATGGGTGTACCGTATTGAGGTGAAACTTACACTATATGATAGCCACACCTCATACTGTGTGTACAATGTAAGTATTAATTCGATACGATAAAATCTATCGTGAAAGGGGAATAAAATCAGCAACTTTTGAACAATAATTCACTTCACATTATGAACATTTATGGAAATAAAAAATTTCTCAAGGTGATCTGAATTAAATAAAGAAGACCGAGGGATGGACCGCGAATCACACAGGGAGCAGAGCCCCCTAGTTCTTTATTATTATTTAATTAATTTGCTTTAACTTTCCAAGTTGTAATAAAAATTAATTCTATGTAAGAAACCACATCACAAGATGTGACAAACAAAATTTAATATGTTACGATCGACGGTAACTAATGTTTGTCATAAAATTGCTATTTTTAGTACGTCTAAAATTAAAAAAAGTTAAAGTTACAGAAAATTTTGTTGGCGGATTGGCATTTCGGCAGCGGTAACGTTGCAAATTCTTCATATAGCCTTGAGGATAAGACTTTGTCTTCAAAGAATGTTAACAAGTGGTAAAATGAGCTCAAAGCCGGCCGGAATAGTATTGGGAAGAATGTGGTATGTAATCGGCCTAAAGCATGGACGTCAAGCCAAAGAAATTGTGCTTGGAAATCATCGATTGACTATTAGAGGGAAACTATCAGCTTGCATATATAAGTAACGAATTGTGCTTGAGAAGAGGCCAATCTCAAAAGCTTTGAAAAACACAAAGTTTTCAATATATATGAGAAATCGGATTTTATCCATGAAACTAAAATTTTGGATCTCGTAACAAAAAACGGAATGAATTGTACACATTTAAATGACACAGAACGTATCTATATGGTTTAAACAAGTTGATTTATGAGATAATAATAATCGATGAAAATTAAAAGTCAACCACCTCCTTCATAAAAAAATTTGGTATTAACTGATCTTGTGTCAGCTTAACCCGTTTGAGTGGGTAAAAGTGGCCTTTACGCTCATAAGTTGTGCCTGAAGGACTTATAACAGGGTCTTTTAAGATGTCAAAGCTTATTTTGCCGCACAGAAAATCGGGCACCACGCGTTTCTATAAGTTTTATAAAAATTAGCAAAATCGGATTTCACACAAATACTTACCCTTCGTCGCTCGTACAGTTTGGCTTATATATTATTTAGCTATTTAATGTGATCACCCTGAAATATATTGCAAATAAAATTATAATCGATATGTCTTGTTGAAATATGAAACGAGTTTCGCATTCCTGTTCAATTATCTGTTGTTTGTCCTTTTTTTGCATTTTATTTCATTTGCATTTCATTTATACTATCAGTTAGTGTTAAACTGGCTAAACGAGTCTCCATATCATTTTTAACAAGGCTAAAAAATAAAAGAAATATTCGGCATTAGTGTTATAAATAAATCATAGAGCATAGATTTTATACCGATTTAAATAGCTTTGCAAATCAATTTTTTGATGTATTCGCTTTTCCTCCATAACATTCCAACATATTTGTCGGTAATTTGATTGAATCGAGTCGGCATTTTGAGGCTCATGGCTTCATACGCTGACGAATCTGGCTAATATTTCACTCATCATCCTGTGAGTATGAAGTAGCTGACGGGATATAAGAGTACATCCACCTGCTTGAGAGCTGGACTCGCAGGTGGAATATTGCATCAAATCCGAACAAATGTCATTCGGTTTATCACATTAAATGTCAGGAAGACTCCACACCGCTATATGGATAGATAACCAGCCCCTTAACATTCAAAGTGAGGCCGAAATATCTTGGAGTGATACCATTCGACAAGTTCGACTAACATTTCCAAAGCTTTCTGCAATCTTGACAGCAATGATCCCAACAGTTTAGTTTTAAATTGCAAAGAGCACGATTCGTAAAATATCCCGCAATTGTAGGATTGTTTATCTATCGTAAAAGTAATACTCAAGTCACTATTTTGCAATATGCACTTTTTTTTGGCCTTAGAGTAACAATTAATAGCGTCGTCTTATTTACAAACAATCCCTTGGCCTGCTCTTTTAATTGCAGTAGTTCTGGGTCGTTCACGAACGAACCAACAAAAAATAACTATTCACTTAAAAGAACGAACTGAATAAGTTCAACTAGTGCATCGTTGTTTTTTAGTCACTTGTTCTTTGTTCGTTCTTATTCAATTATTCGTTATTATACAGTTGTTAGTTCCTATACTCATCATTCTTCTTCTTATTTGTCGTTATTTTGCTTTTGTTTTGGTCTGCTTTATTGTATTTTATTTGTTTACATTATGAACTTAAAAATACAACGGCGAAAAAACGAACAACTGAACGAAAAGAACTTCGTTTACTGAAAAATAAAACGAGTGAACTTGTTCAGTGAAATGAACTAGGTTCACCCAACTCTTAATTGCAGATCTGTTAGATTTTTGGTAAAATAAATATGCTTTCTAGCCATTTTTATTTTAGAATTGCAAATATTGACTTTTCTTTAGTTCAGTGTTCGTATTCCATTAAAATTGTCAAAATCAGCTGAAGCCAGTGTGTACACTTGGCAATTATTGCCAATAAAAAACGCAATTACACCGTCACCGATAAAAGCTTCGATAAATTGTTTTGCTAAGCTGCTGCCAATACCACTGCATTGCTATTGTTCACGTTTTTCTTCGCTGCCAAACGTTTTTAGTACAAGTAAAAAGAAAAAAACTGAAAGATTGTAAAACGAGTTGAAATGGCTCCGTCACCACGGTAATATATTTGATATAATGGAATAGCCTGGTCTATATGTTAATATGAATACAATTGAAATGCAGCCTCGACAAAGTGTGCTGCTATGCGCACCCTGAATCCATACTAATAGAGGATTATCACGCTGGTGACATGATTTGCCCCGAATGTGGACTGGTTGTTGGCGATCGTGTCATTGATGTGGGCTCTGAATGGCGTACCTTTAGCAATGACAAAAGTGGTGAAGATCCCAGTCGTGTGGGTGGTCCAGAAAATCCCCTACTCAATGGTGGTGATTTGTCTACCATAATTGGTCCGGGAACAGGTGCAGCATCGTTTGATGCATTCGGTGCACCCAAATACCAAAACAGACGCACGATGAGCAGCTCAGATCGCGCGCTTATAGCAGCATTCAGGGAAATATCATCCATGTCAGATCGTATTAATCTGCCAAAAGCTATAATCGACCGCGCAAATAATCTATTCAAGCAGGTGAGTAAGAGGAAAAAGTTGAAATATAATAATTTAATTAAATTGCACTATATCTTCCGCAGGTACATGATGGCAAGAATCTTAAGGGACGATCGAATGATGCCAAGGCATCTGCTTGCTTGTACATTGCCTGCCGTCAGGAAGGCGTTCCTCGCACCTTTAAGGAAATTTGTGCAGTAAGCAAGATTAGCAAGAAGGAAATTGGCAAATGCTTTAAATTGACTCTGAAAGCCCTTAAGACAAGCGTGGATTTGATTACTACAGCAGACTTTATGTGCCGCTTCTGCGCTAATCTAGGTAACTAATACGTTAGTAAGCCATAAGGATAATAGTCTGACTTTCTTCTTTCTACTTCGTTGTAGATCTGGCCAACATGGTGCAGCGTGCTGCCACGCATATAGCTAAGAAGGCAGTTGAAATGGACCTTGTGCCTGGAAGGTCTCCTATATCAGTGGCAGCTGCTGCCATTTATATGGCCTCCCAAGCATCGGAAACTAGGCGCAGCCAAAAAGAAATTGGTGATATTGCCGGCGTTGCCGATATAACAATTCGGCAATCCTACAAGCTCATGTATCCACATGCTGCAAAACTGTTCCCAGAAGATTTTAAGTTTACTGTCACAATCGATCGACTGCCTCTAATATAATACGAGTTTGGCGTTCCATTCAGTAAACTCGTAAAACTCTAATTTGAGTTTCGAAATTTGTAATTTAGTTCAATTTCTTCTATATATGCTCTGTAAATAGATTTAGTTGCTCAAACAATTCCTTATCAAGGAGTTATATACGAATATAAAACGTTTGGTCTCAGGCATACACAAAAGCTTTTTATATTTTACTTTTCCATTTAATTGAAACATTAATTCCCTGTACACTGGTTCTTTATGAGTATTTCGGCAAATAATCAACAAATATCGTATTAATAATAAAAGCTGAATCGCAAAAGACTCTACAAGCTACTCTGAAGGAGGCACTTTGACAAATGATATCTGGAAAATTGGTGATCATAAGCGAAAGGGGATGAAATAGATTTATATAAATAAATACAATTTTTGAAAACATAAGAAAATTCACCTTTGATCACAGTAGTAAGCTTTACATTTCTGGTGTTATACCACCCACATTAGTCCAGCAAAGCATACCCTCTGTTCCAAACCTAGCTCTGGAGGTCCATTTGCCAGTATCAATTCTATTTTTGGTGTTTAGTGATTAAAGTAAATTCTGTCTCCAAAAATAGCTTATTTGTTTCTTAGAATAACAAGGCTTTGGTTTGCAGTTTTTTTTTTTAATACCAAGTAGCCACTCCATTTTGCCAATTTTGGTTTTATTATTATTTTAATGAGCTCTCTCCAACACATTTTTTTGTCGAGGTGAATTCCGAGATACGAGTGCGATATTTTAATTGGAATTAACTCTCCATTTAAAGTGAGCGCAGGATTTGCGTCTTTCCTTAACGAAAATAAAACTCTGGAAGATTTGTCACCATTAAGATGGATGTTCCAGCATTTTCCCCGCTTACGTAAAGTCGGGTGCTGACGACTTTGGGAGACCCTGTACCACTAGCTTGGAATAAAATCCGGTTTCTTCACAAAAAACCAAAAACAGAAGAGTTTCTTGCAAAAAAATTTTTTTTGAACAATCGTTCCTATGGGAGCTATATGATATAGTCAACCGATTTCAATAAAATTTGACACAGTGATTAAATACCTTAAAAAAGATCTGAAAGCTGAATTTAGTTCAAATATCTTTGCAAACAAATGAAACACATCGGATTTTGTATAAAAAACTTTTTTCTGGACCGAATGGTCCTATTGGAGCTATATGATATAGTCAACCGATTTGGATTAAATTTAGTACAGTGCTTAGGAACTATAAAAAACTTACGAATATCAAATTTGGTCCCAATATCTCAACAAACAAACGAAACACAAAAAATGTTTTTAAAAACTCGATTTTTTGGAAGATCGGCCCTATGGAAGCTAAATGATAGAGTCAACCGATTTTGTTCAAATTTGGCACATTGCTTAAGTGGTCTAAAAAATTTCCAAACGCCAAATTTAGTTACGATATCTTTATTAAAAAACGAAATATAGCATATGTTGATTTAAAAATGTTATTTTGGCCGATCGGTCCTATGGGAGCTATATGATATAGTCAACCGATTTTGATGAAATTTGGTACAGTACTTGGGAACCATAAAATACTTAAAACTTATGAATACCAAATTTGGTTATGATATCTTCATGAACGAATGAATTACCCATCAAAACCTTTTTTTTTGTCGAGGTCGTCTCAAACACCCATATGGGAGCTATATAATTTATCCCCGATATCAAAAAAATAAAATAAACTTGTCTCCTATGGAATAATATGGGATCTAATGTAAAAGTTTGATTACTCTAGCTCTTACCATCTCTGAGATCTAGGCGTTCACACGGACGGACGGACAGACGGACGGACGGACAGTCGGACATGGGTATATCGACTTCTCTATTCACCCTGATCATATTTTAGGTAAATTTGGGGTGTCTCCGAAGACTCCTTCTATATGTTACATACATTTTCGGCTTGCACAAACTTAATATACCCTTTGTGCCATACGGTACAGGGTATAAAAATTTTGTTGTTAGAAGAAGAAGAAGAAGGATAGCACATTATATGGTAAATAAATTGTCAAACCAATTATAGCAAAAAAATTGTTATCAGTCTAGGCATATTTTGGTACCTTTAATAAGCCCATAGTCAAACCTATACCTCCTATGTATTGTCTTGCAGGATGCGTGCAAGTGTCAATAGAATAATTGGAATATATTAGACGAACTGCCCGTGAGCTAAATTCATTACGTATACGCGATGTGAGCTACTCTGAAAGGCTTCGCTGCTGCATTTCGCACTTATATTTTGTATACACTAATTTGCTGTTGACTAGAAGCCCCTCAGCCCAATACCCTTGCCACTCCCATTTGCGGATACGTCGCGACGCGTCGTAACAAGAGAAAGGACACCAATGTCTTGCAGTTGAAGGGAGTAAGGGAAGAGAAGAGGAATGCAAGCACGCTGGAACATGACGTGACAGTAATTAACATAATAATCTCCTTTGCGGATAGAAGCCGTAAAAGGAGATGAGCAGGATGGTGTTGCATTGTCTTCGGCTTGTTGGTGGGTTGCTTTTGATGTGTTTTGGGATTTGTGTTCTCTGGTTGCATTTGAGCTAATTAGCTGGCCATCAGAGCCAAATCACGCCCCCTACAGAATGTTACCCAACATTTCAGTTAATGACACATTGGATGAAATTGTTACATCAAGAATTTTTTAATTCATTTTTACACAATCTTCAGTTCCAAACAGAGTTTAATCTATTGCCGCATGATCAGTTTTTAATAGAACCTTACTAATGTAGCCAAGATCATTAACATAGACAATATCAATTGACTGTTTAAAATAAAAAAGCATCTAATAACAATCCGAACAGCTTATGGAGAAGTGAAATCAATTCGTATTTCTTGAAAGAAAAATATTATTTGTATTTTCAAGTTCGGAAATGGGCCAATAGTAACTACATGTTTTTACGTGTTATGTTCACGTCAGATGATTATTATCTCAGAACTTTAACGAGCTAGGGAAATTGGATTCGTATGCAATAAGCCCAAAAACAACCCGTTGCAACAGTCTGCCAGTCATCATTCATAGTATCTAAATATTTCTCTAATTTTTAATATTTAGAAAGTTTAGAGTGATATATTATCCCATGAGTTTAGGCATAATTAGCGTTCATACTCAGTTTTTATTTTAGAAAGATTAGATGTAAAAAAGCATAAGAGTCAAATAAAGCGAGAAATAAAGCTCTCAAAACAAGATTACTTAACTTTAGCATTTAATAAAAATAAAATTTTTTAAAAATTTTATTTCCTTTTTTTCTTCAATTCAAAAACTCACACTAAAAGTTCGAATGTTTCGACCAAAATCATAATTCTCCATATAATCTTCAATTGTTCTTAAATCATTCAGAGGTTTTAACTTTTTTGAAAGAATTATTTTATAATCGCTTTTAGCATTCTATTGACACTAAAAATTATTCCTGGTGGCATTTTCAAGCCTCTTAAGTAATAAACAAGAAATTTGATTTAAGTAAAAATCTTTCTTTTCTAAAAATCTCATAAAATAATTAGTTCGTGCAAATATAGAAAGCAAACAACAAATTTATAAAAATATATACAAGAAATTGGTGTTAGTTCCACTATTTCTAACTCAAGAACGGATGAACCAATTTGGCTGAAAGTTGGTGGAGAGGTAGCTTAGAACCAGGAGACGGACAGAGGATACTTTTTATCCCGTTCGACCGCGTTTATGTGCAAAATTAACTAAGCAACAAAGTTAAAGTTGTCAAGATGGCGCCAGCAATAAGTGTTGGTTAATTATTGCACTATGAACCAAGTTTTTGGCACAATAGTATTTTTGTTTAGGGTTTTGGAAAACGTTTGATTTTCATCGTTTTGATAAGTGTGGATTTGCTTATTTAATTCGAAGAAAATGGCGGCTCTAAAGCAGATAATAAGTTTATAGAGATGAACGATGTGCCGTGATTTCGATACTCACGAACGTCGGCGTAAAGCAAGGCTTAAAGCCCACGAAGATGATATCTATATATATAAAAAATGGCGGCATAAAGTCGGGCGCGGACGACTTTAGGATACCCTGTACCACTAGCTTGCAATAAAGTCCGATTTCTTCACAAAAAACCAAAAACAGAAGAATTTTTAAACAAAAATTTTTTTTTTGACCGATCGTTCCTATGGGAGCTATATGATATAGTCAACCGATTTCAATAAAATTTTACACAGTGCTTAAATACCTTAAAAAAGATATGAATGCCAAATTTATTTCAAATATCTTTACAAACAAACAAAACACATCGAATTTTGTATAAAAACGTGTTTTTGGACCGATTGGTCCTATGGGAGCTATATGATCTAGTCAAACGATTTGGACTAAATTTGGTACAGTGCTTAGGAACTATAAAATACTCACGAATGTCAAATTTGGTCCCAATATCTTAACAAACAAAACGAAACACAACAAATTTTGTTAAAAAATCGATTTTTTGGAAGATCGGACCTATGGGAGCTATATGATATAGTCAACCGATTTTGTTCAAATTTGGCACATTGCTTAAGCGCCATAAAAAATATCCAAACGCAAAATCTGGTTTCGATATCTTTATTAAAAAACGAAATATAGCGAATTTTTCTTTAAAAAAGTTATTTTGGCCGATCGGTCCTATGGGAGCTATATGATATAGTCATCCGATTTTGATCAAATTTGGTACAGTGATTGGGAACTATAAAAAACTTTCGAATACCAAATTTGGTTACGATATCTTCATAAACAAACGAATTATTCATCTAAAACCCATTTTTTGTGTAGGTCGTCTCCCCCATGGGAGATATATAAGTTATCCACGATATCAAAAAAATAAAATAAACTTGTCTCCTGTGGAATAATATGGGATCTAATGTGAAAGTTTGGTAACTCTAGCTCTTACCATCTCTGAGATCTAGGCGTTCACACGGACAGACGGACGGACGGACAGACGGACAGACGGACATGGGTATATCGACTTCTCTATTCACCCTGATCATATTTTAGGTAACTTTGGGGTGTCTCCGACGTCTTCTTCTATATGTTACATACATTTTCGGCTTGCACAAACTTAATATACCCTTGGTACCATACGGTACAGGGTATAAAAAGAACTTATGTTTTACGTGTTATGAATGTTCTCATGAATGCGTCGATGAATTTCAAATCAGATTTTTGCGTGTGTTAGAAGTTGCCAATAGCGAGGTTTTAAGTTTATTGCGATGTTTGTGTGTATTGGTTTGTGAGATATACGCATTTTTGTGAATATCGTAAATATAGCATAGTAGGAAATTTTTCAACTCCGGGTATTGGACATTAGGTTAAAATGTAGTTTCTGAGGGGCATGAATTTATTAGAGATGCGAACTCCCTTAAGAATACTTACGTTCGTCCATACGACTTTTTAGAGTGTAATGAAAGTCAACTTATCCAAAAATATTATGATTGTCTTGACAAGCTAACTAGAGAATCTTACAATATTTATATACTTTGAGAGTATTCCAAAAGTTTGGAAAGGACAACGTCTGCCGGGCTTACTAGTTATTATAAAAAGTAAGTTAGTAATTAATAATTAATTACCAGAAGTAACAGCTTGTCAGTAGCACCTGTTTGGTTTGCCTAAAACCTGAGTAAATATTGTACTCATATTCTTTAAAACAAATTAATTTTTATACGTATATCAATTGAGAAGTAAAAAATTAAATCAATCGTTATTATGTAAAAAAAAATTTAATGAATAGATGGCAAAAATCTCTTTTAAACTACGCTTATAACGAAACCTTTCCTTTCATAGAATTATGGAACTGAACACAAATAAGGAAAAAGTATTTCTTTTAAGACTCCACAACTTGTGAAAAACGTGGAAGAGCATATTATAGTCATCATATATAATATGTGGCTTGTTTTCCCTTTCGTTTCATTAGATAATAAAAGAAGCAGCTTATTTGGTCTTGTTGTTGCTTTTGCTTCCTGTCTGCAATTAATCAAAAAATTGTTTACACCTTTGTAAAGACCACAAACAAAAACCGCAGATGCTGTTGTTGTTGTTGTTTGTGGTGTTGCATGTATGGCGTCAGGGACTTCCGCTTCCGCGCAGACAGACAGATTCTCTGTGCGACTTTTGTTTAGTGTGTCATCACGCAAAGTTGTAAAAATTCTGCATTAGACACATGTGTTTGTATATGGTTGCGTATACGTGATTTACGAGCCGAAAAAGCGAAACCAAATTCTACAAGAATCACATCTAGATTACATTCCACATGTGGCACTGAGGCAGAAGCACGTCAGTGACTTATACGCTGACAAATAAAGTTTATTAACAAAGTCAAAGGCAGAGACGAGGGCGGAGAAAAAGTGAAAATGTTGAAATGTTGAAAGCACTCTTGAAGGGTTACGATAAGGCTAATTTTCACTACAAAAATTGCACCTCCACATATCTAATAGCCATAATCCTAAAAAGAGTTAGAAATTTGGTCAAAATATTTCCTCAAGCGTGAACAAATGATAACTTTATTGCGTTGCGTATACGCCGTGTGGTATGTTTTTCAGTTGAAGAACTTGGTAGTGAAGATTATATTTAAAAGTTTTAGCAACACTTTGGAAGACTTGTATTACAATTTTCAGCTCGTTTAATTATTCTTAAACTGTAAAAGAGGCATTGAAGTTTTCGCTCATTGGTTTAATAGGCTTTAGGTTCAAGGAGAGTTTCGTACGCAGTTAATGCTTTAAATGAAATAAGAAGTATGTTTGCTAATTAATTAGTAGTATAAAGCTTATAGCAACTCAAACCCATTTGGAAATTCGTCTAGATGATAAAAATTTAATAAAACAGCTGAGAAAACTAAGCCCTAAATAACAAATGCATTGTATAAAGTGTAAATATCGTCTTAAAATCTTGAAGCAGAAACTCAAAACTCGTTGTAGAAGTTTATTCTTGGAATTTCTAGCACTTACGCGTTTCCTCTGAAATATGATTTTATATGATAGTGATTTTAAGTAAATATTAGCAGCAGTTTCTTTTTAAAGCTGCATTTGTACTTACTTCAAAAACAAACATTAACATAAATTAAACAACCCTTTTAAAGCCTTTAAGCAAGGACGTCAGTATTCGAGGCTGCCAGTCAACCGCAGAAAAGCAATCCCAAAACTGTCGCCACACGTCACGTAGAAGCAAAAACAATTTATCCTCAATCGATTTTTAAACTCTTTTATTGCACTTTTCGCAGATAAGTATGTTCTTAAGGTAATTTTCTGCTCACTTAAGTGCACAAAAACGGTTTAAGGTATACAAACATTCACTTTAAAGTATCTAAGCGCTATTTTCTATATTCTCAGCGCTAGAATTAGTATACAAGTTTTTAACAACGGAACCTTGTAATAAATAACACTGAGGTGGAGTATTCACACCAGGTCAAATATCTAAGAGTGATGCTAGACAAACGACTCAACTGGAACTCCCACTTAGAACAAGTGCTCTCCAAAGCTACTCGAGCCATGTGGGCTTGTAGGAAATTCTTTGGTCAGCACATGGGGCTTCAGTCGTTATAGGTATTATAGAATAGATATACCGTATATACGCCTATCGTCACATAATAATAATATGTATGCCCAATACGCAGCAAAATGTGGCCATTAAGAAACGCAGCAAGCTTCAAAGATTAGTATACATATCTCTTTCGGGAGCTATGCGTACCTGTCCGACAGTCCTTGAACTCACACCACTGCACATTTTCATTCATTTCATTTCACTCTGCATTGCAGAGTCTACTACGTACAAGATCTGGGACTCTTAGCAAGTAACACTGGTCTTGCCGATCTTATATATATTCCCTTCCTGACGTATCGATCTGCTCTAGATCAGATCTTATAATCACGGAATTATTTCATTTAGATCTCTTCTCCCCTGTGTAAACCTCCGGTGGCAACAATGGTTGACGTATGGATCCACAATTGATCAGGATGTAGATGCTGAAATTTGGTAATCGAAAGTTTTTTATAGTTCCCAATCACTGTACCCAGGGCCGTAGCCAGAAATTTCGTTTGGAGGGGGCCCGAAACATAAATTTTTTAGAGGGAGGGGTGGAAATGTTTGAGGGTTATCTAGTATGGGATTTGTAATTAAAGTTGAACTTAGTAGTGAAGAATTGCTTTATTAAACAAAAAAAATAATTACCAAAAGTGTCAATTTCAGTGTACAAAATTTAAAATTTTAACTTTCGAGATTTTTTTGCTGCCATAATGTCGATAACTTCATTTGGATCGATTCCTACATTTCCATGAATCGACAGCACGGCGAGGGCACTGAGCCTTTCATTTCCCGTTGAGTTTCGTAAGTAATTTTTTATTCTTTTCATTGTCGAGAATGATCTTTCGACACTTGCTGTTGTGACGGGAAGAGTTGCCAAAACTGTCAAAAGGTATTTTATTGTTGGGAATCTGGTCTCTTCACAGAAATTCAGTACTTCTAAAACCCCGGCATCTTTCTCGATTTCCGATAACTTCTGACACCACAGCTTATACTCTGCTTTTACTGCAGATTCTGAAATTCGATCATCAAAATATGGCGAAAGATGATGCAAGTCATCTACTTTTTCCATTGAAGAAAATTCAGGGAGAAGTACAATATTTGTAAGGCTGATAAGATTACTGCGTTCTCATTTAGAAATTTGTCCGTTAAATTCTGAATCAATGTATCGAGGCAAGGAATAAAAACCGCAGATCGGAAGTACGATGCAACAGAGTCTGTTTGATAATTTGCACGAGTTGTTTGCTTTATCGTCAATCTCGGAATTTTCAGTTCTATATCGAATGTAGTTTTTGCAAGCTTTTCAGCTGCTATAAAAATTTCGCTAAAGGATACTTCTGCAGTTTTTCGTTCTTCTTGAAGCGCATTCACGATTTCGTGAACATGTTTTACTGCTGATGCTAGATCACGAGACTTTTCTTGCAGTTGAACTGACAAAGGAAGCGTGAAGCTGAAAAGTTTGTTGCAAACCAAGAGACTGACGAGAAATTCACTTTTTTGAACTGCTGCAAGTAAGCAGGCCGCAGTTTTCGAAATAGTCCACGTTTTTTCTGAAATTTCTTCTAATCCCATGTGGATGATTTGGAACAATTCTACGAAAGATAGTATGCTGTCATGTCGTTCGATAAACCTTGTTTCGCAAAGGCGAATAAGCCTTTTCTTTTTGCTCTCTGGAGCATGTTTTTGGATGAGATCTTAAAGAATTTTCGTCGCATACGCGTGGTTCCTAAATAAGTTCACGATGTCGCTCACAATCCCAAGGCAATTCCGAACAGGTGGGACTGACATGGCATTTGATAATGCGAGGTTTAAACGATGGCTATAACAATGAACGTACATCATTAATGGATACATATTCTTCATTCTTCCCTGAACGCCACTGACATGACCGGACATGTTACGTGCTCCATCGTAACCTTGGCCAATGCATTTTTCCATTTTGAGGCTCAACTCTTCACAACGTTTCTGGATAGCTTCAGTGATTTTTTCAGAAGTCTGGTTGTAAATCGGTACAAATCCTACAAAATCTTCACGAATCATTAGTTTTTGCAAGTTTTCGTCAAAGTCAAGGTATCTGAGACACACTGACATTTGTTCAGTGCCTGATATATCCATGGTTTCATCTCCGAGCAAGGTGAAGCAAGAAAACTCCAATGAGAAAATTAATGATCAAAATCAAAAACACTATATTTAGTTTTTTACTTTAAAAATTAATTTTATTTAAAAATTTATGAATATTTCGGTAACTAACTATAAATTTAACTTTTTTTCTTTTGGAAAGAATATTCGGTTTCGGTTATTGTAAGAAAACTGTCTCTCTGAAATGATGTTTTCACAAAATGTTAGGATTCGCTGAATTTCGGGGAGGGCCCGGGCCCGTCGGGCCCTATGGCTGGTTACGGCCCTGACTGTACCAAATTTAATCAAAATCGGTTGGCTATATCATATAGCTCCCATGGGACCGATTGGCAAAAATCACAATTTTTAAAGCAAAATGCGCTATATTTCGTGTTTAATAAAGATATCGTAACCAGATTTTGCGTTTGGAAATTTTTTAGAGCACTTAAGCAATGTGCCAAATTTGAACAAAATCGGTTGACTATATCATATAGCTCCCATAGGAACGATCTTCCAAAAAGTCGATTTTTTAAAAAAATTTGTTGTGTTTCGTTTGTTTGTTGAGATATTGGGACCAAATTTGATATTCGTAAGTTTTTTATAGTTCCTAAGCACTGTACTAAATTTAATTCAAATCGGTTGACTATATCATATAGCTCCAATAGGACCAATCGGTCCAGAAAAAAGTTTTTTATAAAAAACCCGATGTGTTTCATTTGTTTGCAAAGATATTTGAACTAAATTCAGCATTCAGATCTTTTTTAAGGTATTTAATCACTGTGTCAAATTTTATTAAAATCGATTGACTATATCATATAGCTCCCATAGGAGCGATTGGTCAAAAAAAAATTTTTTTGCAAAAAACTCTTCTGTTTTTGGTTTTTTGTGAAGGAACCGGATTTTATTGCAAGCTAGTGGTACAGGGTATCCCAAAGTCGTCCGCACCCGACTTTACGTAAGCGGGGAAAATGCTGGAACATCCATCTTAATGGTGACAAATCTTCCAGAGTTTTATTTTCGTTAAGGAAAGACGCAAATCCTGCGCTCACTTTAAATGGAGAGTTAATTCCAATTAAAATATCGCACCCGTGTCTCGGAATTCACCTCGACAAAAAAATGTGTTGGAGAGAGCTCATTAAAATAATAACAGCAAGGTGTAGAACCAAAATTGGCAAAATGAGTGGCTACTTGGTATTAAAAAAAAAAACTTTGCAAACCAAAGCCTTGTTATTCTAAGAAACAAATAAGCTATTTTTGGAGACAGAATTTACTTCAATCACTAAATACCAAAAATAGAATTGGTACTGGCAAATGGACCTCCAGAGCTAGGTTTGGAACAGAGGGTATGCTTTGCTGGACTAATGCGGGTAGTATAACACCAGAAGTAAAGCTTACCACTGTAATCAAAGGTGAATTTTCTTATATTTTCAAAATTTTTATTTATTTATATAAATTTATTTCATCCCTTTCCGCTGCAATACTCTTATGATCACCAATTTTCCAGATATCAATTGTCAAAGTGCCTCATTCAGAGTAGCTTGTAGAGTCTTTTGCGATTCAGCTTTTATTATTAAAACGATATTTGTTGATTATTTGCCGAATGCTGCATAGTGAATTAATTTTTCAATTAAATGGAAAAGTAAAATGTAAAAAGCTTTTGTGTATGCCTGTGAACAAATATTTTATATTCGTATATAACTCCTTGATAAGGAATTGTTTGAACAACTAAATCTATTTACAGAGCATATATAGAAGTAATTGAACTAAATTACGAATACGAATTTAATGAGTGTATTGAATGAAACTGGCAAGCTCGTATTAAATTAGAGGCAGTCGATCAATTGTGACAGTAAATTTAAAATCTTCTGGGAACAGTTTTGCAGCATGTGGATACATGAGCTTGTAGGATTGGCGAATTGTTATATCGGCAACGCCGGCAATATCACCAATTTCTTTTTGGCTGCGCCTAGTTTCCGATGCTTGGGAGGCCATATAAATGGCAGCAGCTGCCACTGATATAGGAGACCTTCCAGGCACAAGGTCCATTTCAACTGCCTTCTTAGCTATATGCGTGGCAGCACGCTGCACCATGTTGGCCAGATCTACAAAGAAGTAGAAAGAAGAAAGTCAGACTATTATCCTTATGGTTAACTAACGTATTAGTTACTTAGATTAGCGCAGAACCGGCACATAAAGTCTGCTGTAGTAATCAAATCCACGCTTGTCTTAAGGGCTTTAAGAGTCAATTTAAAGCATTTGCCAATTTCCTTCTTGCTAATCTTGCTCACTGCACAAATTTCCTTAAAGGTGCGAGGAACGCCTTCCTGGCGGCAAGCTATGTACAAGCAAGCAGATGCCTTGGCATCGTTTGATCGTCCCTTAAGATTCTTGCCATCATGTACCTGCGGAAGATATAGTATAATTTAATTTAATTATTTTATTTCAACTTTTTCCTCTTACTCACCTGCTTGAATAGATTATTTGCGCGGTCGATTATAGCTTTTGGCAGATTAATACGACCTGCCATGCATGAAATTTCCCTGAATGCTGCTATAAGCGCGCGATCTGAGCTGCTCATCGTGCGTCGGTTTTGGTATTTGGGTGCACCGAATGCATCAAACGATGCTGCACCTGTTCCCGGACCAATTATGGTAGACAAATCACCACCATTGAGTAGGGGATTTTCTGGACCACCAACACGACTGGGATCTTCACCACTTTTGTCATTGCTAAAGGTACGCCATTCAGAGCCCACATCAATGACACGATCGCCAACAACAAGACCACATTCGGGGCAAATCATGTCACCAGCGTGATAATCCTCTATTAGTATGGATTCAGGGTGCGCAGGGCAGCACACTTTCTCGAGGCTGCATTTCAATTGTATTCATATTAACATATAGACCAGGCTATTCCATTATATCAAATATATTACCGTGGTGACGGAGCCATTTAAACTCGTTTTACAATCTTTCAGTTTTTTTCTTTTAACTTGTATTAAAAACTTTTGACAGCCCAGAAAAAAGTGAGCAATAGCAATGCAATGCTAATCGCAGCAGCTTTGCAAAACAATTTATCGAAGCTTTTATCGGTGACGGTGTAATTGAGATTTTTATTGGCAATAATTGCCGAGTGTACACACTGGTTTCAGCTGATTTTGACAATTTTAATGGAATACGAACACTGAACTAAAGAAAAACCAATATTTGCAATTCTAAAATAAAAATGGCTAGCAAACATATTTATTTTACCAAAAATCTAACAGATCTGCAATTAAGAGTTGCGTGAACCTAGTTCATTTCACTGAACAAGTTCACTCGTTTTATTTTTCAGTAAACGAAGTTCTTTTCGTTCAGTTGTTCGTTTTTTCGCCGTTGTATTTTTAACTTCATAATGTAAATAAATAAAATACAATAAAGCAGACCAAAACAGAAGCAAAGTAACGACAAATAAGAAGAAGAAAGATGAGTATAGGAACTAACAACTGTATAATAACGAATAATTGAATAAGAACGAACAAAGAACAAGTGACTAAAAAACAACGATGCACTAGTTGAACTTATTCAGTTCGTTCTTTTAAGTGAATAGTTCGTTTTTGTTAGTTCCTTCGTGAACGACCCAGTACTACTGCAATTAAAAGAGCAGGGCAATGGATTGTTTGCAGCAATATGTTAATAAGACGACGCTAATAATTGTTACTCTAAGGCCAAAAAAAAGTGCATATTGCAAAATAGTGACAGGAGTATTACTTTTACGATAGATAAACAATCCTACAATTGCGGGATATTTTACCAATCGAGATCTTCGCAATTTAAAACTAAAGTGTTGGGATCACTGCTGTCAAGATTGCAGAAGGCTTTGGACATAGATGGTAATTTGTTGAATGGAAACTTCTTTTTGGGACAAGGCTTAATGTAGATGGACCAGTGGCGTATTTGCCGAATATTTCTTTTATTTTTTAGATTTGTTAAAAATTATATGGAGACTTGTTTAGCCAGCTTAACACTAACTGATAGTATAAATGAAATAAAATGCAAAAAAAAAACAAACAACAGATAGTTGAACAGGAATGCGAAACTCATTTCATATTTCAACAAGGTATATCGATTATAATTATATTTGAAATATGTTTCAGGATGATCACATTAAATAGCTAAATAATATATTAGCCAAACTGTACGAGCGTCGAAGGGTAAGTATAATTTTTAAATCTTCCAAAAAATTGATTTTTTAACAAAATTTGTTGTGTTTCGTTTGTTTTTTAAGATATTGGGACCAAATTGGACATTCATGAGTATTTTACAGTTCCTAAGCACTGTACTAAATTTAATCTAAATCGTTTGACTAGATCATATAGCTCCCATAGGACCAATCGGTCCAAAAACACGTTTTTTATACAAAATTTGATGTGTTTTATTTGTTTGTAAAGATATTTAAAATAAATTTGGCATTCAGATCTTTTTTAAGGTATTGAAGCACTGTGTAAAATTTTATTGAAATCGGTTGACTATATCATATTGCTCCCATAGGAACGATCGGTCAAAAAAAAATTTTTGCTTAAAAATTCTTGTTTTTGGTTTTTTGTGAAGAAATCTGACTTTATTACAAGCTAGTGGTACAGGGTATCCTAAAGTCGTCCGCGCCCGACTTTACGTACGCCTTTTTTTAAAAGATCAATGTCATTTAAAATTAACAAAGTCAAAGATTGCCAAATACCGAAATTGGAATCAATATCATTCAACGGGAGGAAACGCGATTTCAGTTGATTAATAATGTTGACCAATTACTTTGAACAAATTTTCCGGATTTTAGCTTCCTCTGTCGAGTTTTTAGAATATTCCGGTTCATTTTTCTGCTACGGCATTAAAAAGAACGATGGGATTATATTAAATTACTTATACTTGAAAACGGTTAAAATAATAAAATTTTAGTTATCAATCTTCTTCTTGAGATAAATGATTTTATTTCTTTCATCTAATTTGCAATATAACTGAATCGTTTTTGTTAGCGCTTTTTGGACTTCAATATACCAGTTTTTTGAAGTAAAAACAGCATCACAAAGTTCTGTCCTTCTAGTAGCATTTAATGTTTTTAATGTTATTGAAGTTGAAGACTCGCCCTCTTTATTAGATTTAAAACTTGATAAAACATTTAATCTTTTGATACTATGAACTGTATCAAATAGTCCAGATACCATTGTCCTTTTAAATTCAGCTTATTTAAGTTGCAAAAAAAGTTACATTAATTTTTTGGGGTTTTTGAATTGTCACTGCATTTGCTATAATGACGTAAAAAATCCTGAAAGGATATGGCTGTTATTTATAATAATGCAAAAAGGGATATACATTTTTGGAGTTAGTTGTTGGTTTGGTGCTATTGCTTTCTTTAAAGCCTCCAAACACAAAAATTTTTTGCAAATTAGTTTTGATAAAAAATGCCCTTGAATCGCATCGAAAAATCGTATATCTAATCAATTGTTTTTGAGTTACCTCTCCAAAATTCAACAATAATTTCAACTATAATGTAAAAAGAAGAGAAAAAAGAACAAATATAAATACAAAAATTTATGATACAATTGTAAGGCTATTTGTAAGTAAAAAACTTCCCTCGTTGACTTTTTATGGTTGCCAGACTTCCAAATTTATTTTAAATATTAAATTGCTAAGTCATTAACAGTTAATTCCCACTCGAGAGAAATGAAAAAGTTTCTTCACTAACAATAGTAAGTCTTGCTGCTGTAATATCAAGGGATCGTAGGAAAGGAAGGTCTTGTTTTCTCTTTCTTTGATTGACAAGCTCAGAAAAAGCGTGCGAGGGCCAGTTGATGGTTCCCAAAAAAAAAACGTCAACCAGGTAAAGATAAAAAGACGAAGTGCATAAAAACACAAAAGCAAAACAAATAGACAAAAAAGAAAACAAAAATTGAAATCGTCGAATTTTGTATACTCTATAGATATGGCAGCTATCGTGAAGTAAGTGTTCACTAATTTGGTTGTCATACCTATCCCAATGAACGCACTATCCTTGAAAAAGTAATCAAATGGCGAAACAATCATCTTCGAGTACCAGAATAGTCGCAAATTGCATCTCAGAATAAACTATCTTACGTAGGAAACAATTATCTTTAATTGCGAATGCATTAATTATTATCCACTTTATTTTTTAAAAAAGGAAAGCTCTCATTGACGTAGATAGGGAGTGGTCTAAGCAGCTAAAACCCCTTAAATACACTTGCTATGATTTCACTCCATTAGGGTATTGCTCCTGTTCAAGATGAAGTGATTGACTTTTGGCAAAACGAAAATCAAGGTGGATATAGCTTGGTATAGCTTAGTAAGTAACAGTTCCTTTAAAGCCGACAATATTATTTTGTCAAAAATAACACCTTTGATTCATTGTGATAAAAATAAAATATTATGGAACAAGAAAATTGTGCATCTACACTTAATAAGCCGACCTGTGAATACCCATTTTTCTTTTCGTTTCTAAATCTTTTTAAAGCTAAAGTACTTTTTTTTGCCAATAAACAAAAAAAAGGGATGTGTATATGATATACACATGGCTATACTTCTGAAACCGAATCCGAATTTTGAAACCGATTGATTTGTTGCAAGTTGAATTAAAACGAATCCCCAAAATTGGATTAAGCAAGCGCCCTAAAAAATAAATATTTTTTGATACTCTTAGATTCTCCTTATGTTAACTTTCACTTAAATATTTATTGGCAACTATTTTTAATTATTTTTTTCTGACTCAACCCAAAAAATGAACATGCATTGTTAAAAAAAGCTTTCCGAAAACCGCCCTTACAACAAAAATAGCTAAGTCGTGTTTAATTTTAATAAATATTGTTGCTTAAGTAGTACTATTATTGTGTTATTTTATTTAATATTCAAAATAAGAAAGAAGTAGCAATATTTGAATGAAAATTAAATTTAAACAACATGTACTTATAGAAAGGTACAAAATTGCTGCAGTCATATCAGCTGTTTTTTATCAAAATACAAAACTAAACTTTCCGTTTCTTTGAAATTTTTAAAACGTCCGAATATGTTCTCAGGTGCTTATTACGCCTTAATTCCATAATTAATTAATAATAATTATAATTTAACGCCTTTTTTAGACCCAAATAAGAAATTGACATAATAAAAGCATTTTCACAACATTTACAAATTTTTAACAAAAGGCAGGAAGGAAGTAGGAAGGAAATATACAATTGTATCGAAAATAAAAAGGGAAACAGAATAAAATGAATCGGTTTTGATTTTCCGGTTTCCGGAGAACGGCTGATAAGGTTGTTATTGCTCAAATTCAAGGGTGGGTAGTCTCTCATTTTACATAATACGGAGATAGGACACAAGATTCTGCCGCAGCGCTGTCGGCATACGGGATGCCAGCTTCCGATTCTTTGCTATAATACCCATTGATCTATTTTAACACTAATTGCTAACTAGAAGCTAGAAATGTTTATACTGTTCCCAAAATTTGGAAAGCAACATCGCGATCCTAAGGGTCGCAGTGTTACAATTTATGTCTGAACAAATCTGAAAACAGAGATACTCTAGGCAACGAGTATGGCGAGAAATATGCAGCTAGACCACCGAAGAAGGGCATCGTGATTAAAGTTTTCACACTTCTTTAAGCATTTTTTGTGGCTACTCGAGAAAAGGGTCAAAATTTAAAGATCCAATTGCAAATGATTTTTTTGTTTTGTATTTAGCAGCTTTGTGAGCAGCCAAAGCAAAAAGCCGACGGCAAAACATCGGCTCATTCGCTTTGTGAAAAAACTAAACTAAAAGCAGTCTATGAAATAATTAAATAATTTAAGTAATGGAAGCAATATATACCAAACTAAATCCTCTTTTAAGTATTAAGGAATAAATTTGCATTTTTTTTAATACTATTAACAAAGTCAAAAACAAAAATTTATAATAAACAAATTGCTGTAATGCACATCTAGGTGGGAATAATTTCCTCGCATGACCTGAATCATCTGAGGTTTGGGAAGAGATAATAGTCCGAGGGAGCCAAATCGGGCGAATATGCTGGATGCGACAGCAATTGGAGCCGTAAAGTCATTGATTTTAGCCGTGGTTGCGATGCTCTTGTAAAAACAAAATTTTTTACGCTTCATTTTAGGCCGTTTTGCAGCGATTTCGGCCTTCAATCGCTCCAATAATGCACAGTAATACTCGCTGTTGATGGTTATTTCCTTTTTCAAGGTAGTGCACGAAGAGTATGCCATGATAATCCCAGAAAACCGACGCAATTACCTTTCTGACCCATCGAGCCTCCCTCGGCCGCTTCAGAGCACTCGTACCGGCTTCAGTCCATTGACGGGCATTCATTCGGTTCGCTGGTGTATAATAGTCGATCCAGATTTCATCAACAGTACTAATCTTTGTGGTATCTGCAAGCTCGCGCACCTTCAAATTCACCATTTCATATTTTTTTGACATTGCCCTCTGTAATCGCATCAGAGGGCATGCTGCTGCACACTTGATCGGTAGTGGAGTTGCGGCCACCACGAAACTCTGGAAACCAATATTTGACGGTGCAATCTGACGAAGCATTATGGCCATAATATTTATCCAAATTTCCTTTTGTTTCCTTCGCCGTTTTGCCTCTCAAAAAAAAATGTTTTATGAGAGAACGGAAATCGTTTTTGTACATAGTCAACATGATGCCAAACACGTCAACAACAATCAGCTGTCAAAACAAAACTAAAGATAGTATCGCACTAAAATTTGGCATGTCTACCTAAATATGATCAGACTTCAAGGCACCATAACCATTTTAACATAACCTAGGGTAGCGAGCCAATATCTTGCCAATCGTATCTTGTTATCGACCGAGCTCATATCCACGCAGAGTCCTCACAACGCAACATTTTTGGTTTTAACGAGCCCAACAACACAACCAATGCACAGTGGTTCCTGTTGTATGGAGATGGAAGCCAAAAATAATTCTTGTAAAAATATCAGTTTTAAATTTTTTGTGGCACTTTATTATAATGCAAAAATACAATATTTACGAAATAGGCGTGGTTAACGACATCTACCGCCTTTCCTCGTTATATAGCATAATAAGATGAAACATATTATAATAATACTAATCTCCACAATAACCTTTTCGTCAAATCGGTATTTGATAAAATTCCCGAAGCTTTACTTGTACGCTGATTTTTTAACTTTTTTATGTATTTATTTCTGGACTCAGCAGCTTCTTTAGAGAGCTCTCCAATTGACACTAACGCGTTTTCTATTACATCAGGTGTGTGTATTAATATTTTATTATTTATTTACCATGAATATTCTTTTCTCTAAATTTATCAACGTTTAAACGATATTATGGTAGCACATCTATCTGTTAAGTTTCTATTCAATCCTGTTATTTTACCAGACATTAGACTATTATTAAAAAATTCTCTGGCTGTGTTTCCGTCATTGGCATATCCACTTCCACCAGTTTTTAGTTTGTCTACAATTAGTCCAAGTTTTCTCCGAAATACCAATTGGATTTGCAATTTTCTCTGCTGAGCTTGCTGTCTTCCTTCTTACATTCTTATTTGCCATTTTTTGATAGGAAGTCTATAAGCCAACTCATTTTCCCAAACCTGTCTGCAGAACTCTTGGCTTTGAACGGGAACATTTTTTCCAAAAGTCACATATTTTTTTAAGTAATTTGGACGATTTAATAATTCATTGTGCTCTATGCTCCACTTAGGAGTCCAGAATTCATAGTAGAAGTTGTAATCATTGATTATCATTGCATTAACCATTATTTTCTATTTTATTCTTAACTAAATCGAACGTGTTCCTCGATTGTTCAGTTTGTATATATATTGGCGGGATCATGCCATTGAAAATATGTTCCTATTGAAAAAACTGCGCAGGGTAATGAAATAAAAATATATAAATAGTGAAGAAAAAGCAAAAACAAACTAAAACGAAATTCAATACATCCGTAACAAAACAGTCGATCAGACCAAGCTCAATAAAAGAAAACAACAATAATAAATATTCAGTTCCACTCAAAAAGCGCTCACAAAAGCAAAGAAGCAGCTTTGGTCAAAAGAATATTACACAAATCAGGGAATTATTATTATATACAATAAAATCATCAAACACAACTAAACCCTTACCTAATTTTTTGGACTATTGAACACTTACCATGACACAGGATTAACATTAATTTTCTTTTAGACACACAGCGCGAAAATCAAAGGTAATATCTTCAACTGTGAAATTCATTTTGTTTCAAACAATTTTACCAAATATTTCTATATCGATTCGATTTGCGAGTATAAAGACCTTCCAACGTCACATTAATATGAAAACTCTTCTTGAAATGAAAATCAATACCAAAGAGGTTATTGATGACGCCGATGAAGTGCTACGCAGGAATATAACTGGCGCTGCTAATCTAGCTGCTCCTACACACCATAGTCACCGTTAACACCCACCTCGCAATTATCTTCTGCAGCTTCTGAGCATAAGCGTTGCCTGCGAAAAAATTATCTTCCGACTGACTAGGCCCTCTATCGTTATGTTGCTAACAGACTTAAAGAAGCTTTAAATAACTTTAATCAAAGAAGGATAAGTTCTCTTCTTACTAATGTGAGTCCAAAAATTTTATGGAAGCCTCAGCCTTTGGCGTCTGACTCGGTTCTTAAAAAAACCATCCATTAAAAGCGCTCCAATGGGCTCTGGTGTCGTTATGACCGAGCCCGTGCTGAAGCTTTCGCACATCACCTGGATGATCGTTTACTCCCTTCAATCTGAACACAGGTTCTGAAATCGAGGAAACTCTGGAGGCATTATCTACACCGCATCAACTCGACCTGCCAGTACGCCCCATGCGACCTAACGAAATTGTAGATCAAACAAACGCAGTGAACCCCAAAAACCTGGTCTTGATAAAATTGACGCCAGAGTAGCTAAGGCTCTTCCAATGGCGGGCATACTCGCTCTGGCCAAGATATTCAATGCAATTATGCGTCTGGCATATTTCCCAAAGGAGTGGGAATGTGCCCAAATTGTTATGAACCCTACCAGCCATTGCCTTTTCGCCTGATTAGCCTGCTGCCGGTATTCGCGAATATTTTTGGAAGAATCTTTTTGAGAAGAGTTTTGTCATTTTCCAGCGTGACGATCCTAGTTCCAGCGCACCAGTTCGGTTTTCGTCCGACACATGGCACGCCTGAGCAAACTCACAGAGTGTTGCAGCACATCTTAGACTCCTTCGAGCATCGTCGCTACTGCATGGTAGCATTTTTGGATGTCAAGCAGGCTTTTGACAGTGTATCACGAAGGGTTACTACAAAAGCTTAAATCGGCCCTCCTGCTCCCCATTATGAAATCATAAAATCATTTCTTGACAATCGCTCTTTCAAAGTTATGGTGAAAGGTGAACTCTCGGAACGACGGACCATTAAAGCTGGAGTGTCGCAAGGTAGCGTTCTTTCGCCATTTTCATTCACCATTTTTACTATGGACATGCCGAGCTCAACGGGCAACATGTGCTGACGACATTGCTTACTTTCGTCTTGCTCCAGCGTTGAAATGGCTGCTGATGCCTTGCAGAACCAGTTGGACATTATCGCAACTTGGGACAAAAGCTAAATCATCCATCTTAATGGTGACAAATCTTCCAGAGTTTTATTTTCGTTAAGGAAAGACGCAAATCCTGCGCTTACTTTAAATGGAGAGTTAATTCCAATTAAAATATCGCACCCGTATCTCGGCATTCACCTCGACAAAAAATTGTGTTGGAGAGAGCTCATTAAAATAATAACAGCATGGTGTAGAACCAAAATTGGTAAAATGGAGTGGCTACTTGGTATTAAAAAAAAACTTTTCAAACCAAAGCCTTATTCTAAGAAACAAATAAGCTATTTTTGGAGACAGAATTTACTTTAATCACTAAACACCAAAAATAGAATTGATACTGGCAAATGGACCTCCAGAGCTAGGTTTCGAACAAAGGGTCTTTGCTGGACTGGTGGTATAACACCAGAAGTAAAGCTTACCACTGTAATCAAAGGTGAATTTTCTTATATTTTCAAAATTTTTATTTATTTATATAAATTTATTTCATCCCTTTCCGCTGCAATTCTCTTATGATCACCAATTTTCCAGATATCATTTGTCAAAGTGCCTCCTTCAAAGTAGCTTGTAGAGTCTTTTGCGATTCAGCTTTTATTATTAAAACGATATTTGTTGATTATTTGCCGAATGCTGCATAGTGAATTAATTTTTCAATTAAATGGAAAAGTAAAATATAAAAAGCTTTTGTGTATGCCTGTGACCAAACGTTTTATATTTGTATATAACTCCTTGATAAGGAATTGTTTGAGCAACTAAATCTATTTACAGAGCATATATAGAAGTAAATGAACTAAATTACGAATACAAATTTTAAAACTCAAATTAGAGTTTTACAAGTTTACTGAATGGAACGGCAAACTCGTATTATATTAGAGGCAGTCGATCGATTGTGACAGTAAACTTAAAATCTTCTGGGAACAGTTTTGCAGCATGTGGATACATGAGCTTGTAGGATTGGCGAATTGTTGTATCGGCAACGCCGGCAATATCACCAATTTCTTTTTGGCTGCGCCTAGTTTCCGATGCTTGGGAGGCCATATAAATGGCAGCAGCTGCCACTGATATAGGAGACCTTCCAGGCACAAGGTCCATTTCAACTGCCTTCTTAGCTATATGCGTGGCAGCACGCTGCACCATGTTGGCCAGATCTACAAAGAAGTAGAAAGAAGAAAGTCAGACTATTATCCTTATGGTTTACTAACGTATTAGTTACCTAGATTAGCGCAGAAGCGGCACATAAAGTCTGTTGTAGTAATCAAATCCACGCTTGTCTCAAGAGCTTTAAGAGTCAATTTAAAGCATCTGCCAATTTCCTTCTTGCTAATCTTGCTTACTGCACAAATTTCATTAAAGGTGCGAGGAACGCCTTCCTGACGGCAAGCTATGTACAAGCAAGCAGATGCCTTGGCATCATTCGATCGTCCCTTAAGATTCTTGCCATCATGTACCTGCGGAAGATATAGTATAATTTAATTTAATTATTTTATTTCAACTTTTTCCTCTTACTCACCTGCTTGAAAAGATTATTTGCGCGGTCGATTATAGCTTTTGGCAGATTAATACGATCCGACATGGATGATATTTCCCTGAATGCTGCTATAAGCGCGCGATCTGAGCTGCTCATCGTGCGTCGGTTTTGGTATTTGGGTGCACCGAATGCATCAAACGATGCTGCACCTGTTCCTGGACCAATTATGGTAGACAAATCACCACCATTGAGTAAGGGATTTTCTGGACCACCAACACGACTAGGATCTTCACCACTTTTGTCATTGCTAAAGGTACGCCATTCAGAGCCCACATCAATGACACGATCGCCAACAACCAGACCACATTCTGGGCAAATCATGTCACCAGCGTGATAATCCTCTATTAGTATGGATTCAGGGTGCGCATAGCAGCACACTTTGTCGAGGCTGCATTTCAATTGTATTCATATTAACATATAGACCAGGCTATTCCATTATATCAAATATATTACCGTGATGACGAAGCCATTTAAACTCGTTTTACAATCTTTCAGTTTTTTTCTTTTAACTTGTATTAAAAGCTGTTGGCATCGAAGAAAAACGTGAACAATAGCAATGCAATGGTATTGGCAGCAGCTTTGCAAAACAATTTATCGAAGCTTTTATCGGTGACGGTGTAATTGCGATTTTTATTGGCAATAATTGCCGAGTGTACACACTGGCTTCAGCTGATTTTGACAATTTTAATGGAATACGAACACTGAACTAAAGAAAAGCCAATATTTGCAATTCTAAAATAAAAATGGCTAGAAAGCATATTTATTTTACCAAAAATCTAACAGATCTGCAATTAAGAGTTGGGTGAACCAAGTTCATTTCACTGAACAAGTTCACTCGTTTTATTTTTCAGTAAACGAAGTTCTTTTCGTTCAGTTGTTCGTTTTTTCGCCGTTGTATTTTTAAGTTCATAATGTAAATAAATAAAATACAATAAAGCAGAAGCAAAGTAACGACAAATAAGAAGAAGAAGAAAGATTAGTATCCACTGTGTCCAGATTGAGGTCATGGTGCAAGGTCGAATTCCTTACGTACCAATCGCAACCAGTAATAAGGCGCAATGCCTTATTTTGGAACGTTTGTATACGTAAGCGATTCGAGCGAGCCGCTACACCCCAATTCTGGATAGCGTATCTTCAAGTGGGTGCCACAATTGCGTTGTAAAGTGCTTTTTTGCATCGTAGCGGAAGAGGACTTTTTGTGTTCAGAAGACAATTCATTTTACTCATTTTAAAGCGACAACTTTTAATCGTTTCGTTTATATGCGATCGAAATGTTAGTCACTTGTCGAGTATCACTCCAAGATATTTCGCCTCACTTTGAATGTTAAGGGGCTGGTTATCTAGCCATATAGCGGGTGGAGTCTTCCTCTTTAATGTGTACAAAACCGAATGACATTTGTTCGGATTTAAGGTAATATTCCACCTGCGAGTCCAGCTCTCAAGCAGGTGGATGTACTCTTATATCCCGTCAGCTACTTCATACTCACAGGATGATGAGTAAAATATTGCCAGGTCGTCAGCGTATGAAGCCATTAGCATTTTGTTTTTCACAACAGCCTGTAGTAACTCCGTAGGAGTAGGGATGTCAGAAGTGTAGAAATTGTAAAGAAGCGGCGCAAGTACACTTCCTTGAGGTACTCTAATGCCAAAAAAAAGTGCATATTGCAAAAAAGTGACTTGAGTATTACTTTTACGATAGATAAAAAATCCTACATATGCGGCATATTTTACCAATCGAGATCTTTGCCATTTAAAACTAAAGCGTTGGGATCATTGCTGTCAAGATTGCAGAAGGCTTTGGACAAAGATGGTAATTTGTTGAATGGAAACTTCTTTTTGGGACAAGGCTTAATGTAGATGGACAGCTACGGTGAAGCGATCAAACGTCTACAGTGCGGTTAGTTTGTTGAAATTTAGAATGTGACAAAAATCATTTGAAACGAATATCGGATCATATCTCTTTAAAAACCTTCAAGAGATTTTTGGCACATAACTGATCAAATGCATAATTTTTATACATTTATGATTTTTTAGCATATGATTTGTCAAAGGGGCTTTGGAGATGATATTACATTGCATTTGGGAGTGGCACGTAAAAAATGTTGGAATGTTATGGAGGAAAAGCGAATACATTAAAAAATTGAGTTGCAAAGCTATTTAAATAACAGCGCTTGGTTCTATTGAATTTGAGAAGTTGAAAGCAAGCTTAAGCAGTGACGTAACTACGAGTCTACCATCTGAGGCCCATTGCAAATTCATTGGATGGGACCCGTAAAAATGGTCACGTTTTACTTATTTTAATTTAAATAAACCACTTAAGTAGTTAGCCAACACAGATAACTATTTTATTTTCAAGAGCGTAGATTAAAAAATAAAATATATTATTTTCTATTATATATTTATTTAAAAAATTATTTTCTCCTAACTTTTTGTTCTGCAAAAGTATCAATAAGATCCGTAAAGTTTAAAAATCGGGTCACAGAATTTTCCACAGAGAGTATACCAAGCTCCGTAACCTGTCTTGATCCAACGAGTTTGTTTTAATAAGTTTAACTTAATTTTTTTATTTATTTTAGTTTTAAAAATTTTCGTTCTGCAAAGGAATTGTAACAAATCACATTAGGATAGATGCACGACATAAAATGATTCTTAAGAATTAATGAAACAGCAACGGTATAATAAATAATGTCTTTTCTAATTCGTCTCTGAAAGTAGACCAAAAACTGAGAATTTCCAAGGAAAATTATTTAGATATTCCTTTTTTATATATACTAAAAAATGTTAAATCTTTTTTTAAGATCAATGTCATTTAAATTAAGAAGATTGCCAAATACAGAAATTGGAAACAATTTCATTCAACGGGATGAAACACGATTTTTTTGTATTATGTATATTATTATAATGATGTCATATACTGGATAAAATTTGTTCACTTTGAGTAAACTTTCCGGATGTTGGAGACACTTATCTTCGCAAAATTCATCAATA
This sequence comes from Chymomyza amoena, assembly GCA_037043745.1. Lineage (NCBI taxonomy): Eukaryota > Metazoa > Arthropoda > Insecta > Diptera > Drosophilidae > Chymomyza > Chymomyza amoena. Next base: position 62,519 of record JBAMAX010002047.1, read on the forward strand.
TGAAGTTTAAGCTTCCTCTGACAAGTTTTACAATATTCAGGTTTGATGTGTATTTTTCTTATTTGCAATAGGATTAAACAAGCGCGCTATAAAATAAATATTTTTTGATGCTCTTAGATTCTCTTTATGTTAACTTTAACTTAAATATTTATTGGCTATTATTATTAATTATTTTTTTCTGACTCAACCCAAAAAATGGCGGACGTAAAGTCGGGCGCGGACGACTTTAGGATACCCTGTACCACTAGCTTGTAATAAAGTCCGATTTCTTCACAAAAAACCAAAAACAGAAGAATTTTTAAGCAAAAATTTCTTTTTTGACCGATCGTTCCTATGGGAGCTATATGATATAGTCAACCGATTTCAATAAAATTTGACACAGTGCTTCAATACCTTAAAAAAGATATGAATGCCAAATTTATTTTTTTTAAATATCTTTACAAACAAACAAAACACATCGAATTTTGTATGAAAAACGTGTTTTTGGACCGATTGGTCCTATGGGAGCTATATGATCTAGTCAAACGATTTGGATTAAATTTGGTACAGTGCTTAGGAACTATAAAATACTCACGAATGTCAAATATGGTCCCAATATCTTAACAAACAAACGAAACAAAACAAATTTTGTTAAAAAATCTATTTTTTGGAAGATCGGACCTATGGGAGCTATATGATATAGTCAACCAATTTTGTTCAAATTTGACATATTGCTTAAGTGGTCTAAAAAATTTCCAAACGCCAAATCTGGTTAGGATATCTTTATTAAAAAACGAAATATAGCGAATTTTTCTTTAAAAAGTTATTTTGGCCGATCGGTCCTATGGGAGCTATATGATATAGTCAACCGATTTTGATCATATTTGGTATAGTGATTGGGAACTATAAAAAACTTTCGAATACCAAATTTGGTTACGATATCTTCATAAACAAACGAATTATTCATCTAAAACGCTTTTTTTTGTCGAGGTCGTCTCAAACACCCCCATGGGAGCTATATAATTTATCCCCGATATCAAAAAAATAAAATAAACTTGCCTCCTATGGAATAATATGGGATCTAATGTGAAAGTTTGGCAACTCTAGCTCTTACCATCTCTGAGATCTAGGCGTTCACACGGACAGACGGACAGACAGACAGACGGACAGACAGACAGACGGACAGACGGACATGGGTATATCGACTTCTCTATTCACCCTGATCATATTTTAGGTAACTTTGGGGTGTCTCCGACGTCTCCTTCTATATGTTACATACATTTTCGGCTTGCACAAACTTAATATACCCTTGGTACCATACGGTACAGGGTATAAAAACTTTCCGAAAACCGCTCTTGTAACAAAAATAGCTAAGTCCTGTTTAATTTTAATAAATATTGTTGCTTAAGTAATACTATTATTGTGTTATTTTATTTAATATTCAAAATAAGAAAGGAGTAGTAATATTTGAATGAAAATTAAATTTAAACAACATGTACTTATAGAAAGGTACAAAACTGCCGCAGTCATATCAGCTGATTTTTATCAAAATATAAAACTAAACTTTCCGTTTCTTTGAAATTTTTAAAACGTCCGAATATGTTCTCAGGTGCTTATTACGCCTTAATTCCATAATTTTACGCCTTTTTTAAATCCAAAACAAAAAATTGACATAATAAATAGCATTTTCACAACATTTACAAATTTTTAACAAAAGGCAGTCATAGATGGTAATTTGTTAATACCATACATATGTAAATTTATCGATAAAATGAGGGAAATATACAATTGTATCGAAAATAAAAAGGGAAATTATCGACAAAAAATTCTGATTCCGGTACATGCAAAACCGAAGCAGAATAAAATGAATCGGGTTTGATTTTTCGGTTGTTATTGCTCAAATTCAAGGGTGGGTAGTCTCTCATTTTACATAATACGGAGATAGGACACAAGATTCTGCCGCATCGCTGTCGTCATACGGGATACTAGCTTCCGATTCTTTGCTATAATACCCATTGATCTATTTTAACACTAATTGCTAACTAGAAGCTAGAAATGTTTATACTGTTCCCAAAATTTGGAAAGCAACATCGCGATCCTAAGGGTCGCAGTGTTACAATTTATGTCTGAACAAATCTGAAAACAGAGATACTCTAGGCAACGAGTGTGGCGAGAAATATGCAGCTAGACCCCCGAAGAAGCGCATCGTGAATAAAGTTTTCACACTTCTTTAAGCATTTTTTGTGGCTACTCCAGAAAAGGGTCAAAATTTAAAGATCCAATTGCAAATGATTTTTTTGTTTTGTATTTAGCAGCTTTGCGAGCCGCCAAAGCAATAAGCCGACGGCAAAACATCGGCTCATTCGCTTTGTGAAAAACTAAACTAAAAGCAGTCTATGAGATAATTAAATAATTTAAATAATGGAAACAATATATACAAATAGGCACAATTTTCTATGATGAAAAACTAAATCCTCTTTTAAGTATTAAGGAATAAATTTCCATTTTTTTTAATACTATTAACAAAGTCAAAAACAAAAATATATAATAAACAAATTGCTGCAATGCATATCTAGGTGGGAATGATTTCCTCGCGTGAGCTGAATCATTTGAGGTTTGGGAAGAGATAATAGTTCGAGGGACCCAAATCGGGCGAATATGCTGGATGCGACAGCAATTGGAGCCGTAAGTCATTGATTTTAGCCGTGGTTGCGATGCTCTTGTAAAAACAAATTTTTTTATGCTGCATTTTAGGCCGTTTTGCACCGACGCAATTTCCTTTCCGTCACTATTTTGCAATATGCACTTTTTTTGGCATTAGAGTAACAATTAATAGCGTTGTCTTATTTACATATTGCTGCAAACAATCCATTGCCCTGCTCTTTTGATTGCAGTAGTTGTGGGTCGTTCACGAAGAAACTAACAAAAAAGAACTATTCACTTAAAAGAACGAACTGAATAAGTTCAACTAGTGCATCGTTGGTTTTTAGTCACTTGTTCTTTGTTCGTTCTTATTCAATTATTCGTTCCTATACTGTTGTTCGTTCTTATACTAATGTTTGTTCTTCTTATTTGTCGTTGCTTTGCTTCTGTTTTGGTCTGCTTTATTGTATTTTATTTATTTACATTATGAACTTAAAAATACAACGGCGAAAAAACGGACAACTGAACGAAAAGAACTTCGTTTACTGAAAAATAAAACGAGTGTAAAACTAGGTTCACCCAACTCTTAATTGCAGATGTGTTAGATTTTTGGTAAAATAAATATGCTTTCTAGCCATTTTTATTTTAGAATTGCAAATATTGGCTTTTCTTTAGTTCAGTGTTCGTTTTCCATTAAAATTGTCAAAATCAGCTGAAGCCAGTGTGTACACTCGGCAATTATTGCCAATAAAAATCGCAATTACACCGTCACCGATAAAAGCTTCGATAAATTGTTTTGCAAAGCTGCTGCCAATACCATTGCATTGGTATTGTTCACGTTTTTCTTCGCTGCCAAACGTTTTTAGTACAAGTAAAAAGAAAAAAACTGAAAGATTGTAAAACGAGTTGAAATGGCTCCGTCACCACGGTAATATATTTGATATAATGGAATAGCCTGGTCTATATGTTAATATGAATACAATTGAAATGCAGCCTCGACAAAGTGTGCTGCTATGCGCACCCTGAATCCATACTAATAGAGGATTATCACGCTGGTGACATGATTTGCCCCGAATGTGGACTGGTTGTTGGCGATCGTGTCATTGATGTGGGCTCTGAATGGCGTACCTTTAGCAATGACAAAAGTGGTGAAGATCCCAGTCGTGTGGGTGGTCCAGAAAATCCCCTACTCAATGGTGGTGATTTGTCTACCATAATTGGTCCGGGAACAGGTGCAGCATCGTTTGATGCATTCGGTGCACCCAAATACCAAAACCGACGCACGATGAGCAGCTCAGATCGCGCGCTTATAGCAGCATTCAGGGAAATATCATCCATGTCAGATCGTATTAATCTGCCAAAAGCTATAATCGACCGCGCAAATAATCTATTCAAGCAGGTGAGTAAGAGGAAAAAGTTGAAATATAATAATTTAATTAAATTGCACTATATCTTCCGCAGGTACATGATGGCAAGAATCTTAAGGGACGATCGAATGATGCCAAGGCATCTGCTTGCTTGTACATTGCCTGCCGTCAGGAAGGCGTTCCTCGCACCTTTAAGGAAATTTGTGCAGTAAGCAAGATTAGCAAGAAGGAAATTGGCAAATGCTTTAAATTGACTCTTAAAGCCCTTAAGACAAGCGTGGATTTGATTACTACAGCAGACTTTATGTGCCGCTTCTGCGCTAATCTAGGTAACTAATACGTTAGTAAACCATAAGGATAATAGTCTGACTTTCTTCTTTCTACTTCTTTGTAGATCTGGCCAACATGGTGCAGCGTGCTGCCACGCATATAGCTAAGAAGGCAGTTGAAATGGACCTTGTGCCTGGAAGGTCTCCTATATCAGTGGCAGCTGCTGCCATTTATATGGCCTCCCAAGCTTCGGAAACTAGGCGCAGCCAAAAAGAAATTGGCGATATTGCCGGCGTTGCCGATACAACAATTCGCCAATCCTACAAGCTCATGTATCCACATGCTGCAAAACTGTTCCCAGAAGATTTTAAGTTTACTGTCACAATCGATCGACTGCCTCTAATTTAATACGAGTTTGCCGTTCCATTCAGTAAACTTGTAAAACTCTAATTTGAGTTTCGAAATTTGTATTCGTAATTTAGTTCAATTACTTCTATATATGCTCTGTAAATAGATTTAGTTGCTCAAACAATTCCTTATCAAGGAGTTATATACGAATATAAAACCTTTGGTCACACGCATACACAAAAGCTTTTTATATTTTACTTTTCCATTTAATTGAAAAATTAATTCACTATGCAGCATTCGGCAAATAATCAACAAATATCGTTTTAATAATAAAAGCTGAATCGCAAAAGACTCAACAAGCTACAAGGAGGCACTTTGACAAATGAAATCTGGAAAATTGGTGATCATAAGAGTATTGCAGCGAAAGGGGATGAAATAAATTTATATAAATAAATACAAATTTTGAAAATATAAGAAAATTCACCTTTGATCACAGTAGTAAGCTTTACATTTCTGGTGTTATACCACCCACATTAGTCCAGCAAAGACCCTCTGTTCCAAACCTAGCTCTGGAGGTCCATTTGCCAGTATCAATTCTATTTTTGGTGTTTAGTGATTAAAGTAAATTCCGTCTCCAAAATGTAGCTTATTTGTTTCTTAAAATCACAAGCCTTTGTTTTACAAAGTTTCTTTTTTTTTTAATACCAAGTTGGCAGTATTATACTCTTATAAAGAATACTTTTATATTCTAGGGACAGCTTGCTATATTTGCCAAGTAGCCACTCCATTTTGCCAATTGTTGCTGTTATTATTTTAATATGCTTTCTCCTTTTTCTTTGTCGAGGTGAGTTCCGAGATACGGGTGCGATATTTTAATTGGAATTAACTCTCCATTTAAAGTGAGCGCAGGATTTGCGTCTTTCCTTAACGAAAATAAAACTCTGGAAGATTTGTCACCATTAAGATGGATGTACCAGCATTTTCCCCGATTTGCGATAATGTCCAACTGGTTCTGCAAGGCATCAGCAGCCATTTGAACGCTGGAGGATGACGAAAGTATGGCAATCTCGTCGGCATGTGTTGCCGTTATAAGCTCAGAGCTGCCCGTTGAGCTCGGCATGTCCATAGTAAAAATTGTAAATAAAAATGGCGAAAGAACGCTACCTTGCGGCACTCCAGCTTTAATGGTCAGTCGTTCCGAGAGTTCAACTTTCACCATAACTTTGAAAGAGCGATTGTCAAGAAATGATTTTATGATTTTATTATGGGGAGCAGAAAGGGCAGATCGTGCCACACTGCCAAAAGCCTGCTTGACATCCAAAAATGCTACCATGCAGTAGCGACGATGCTCGAAGGAGTCTAAGATGTGCTGCAACACTCTGTGAGTTTGCTCAGGCGTGCCATGTTTCGGACGAAAACCGAACTGGTGCGCTGGGACTAGGATCGTCACGCTGGAAAATGACAATACTCTTCTCAAAAAGATTCTTTCAAAAATTTTCGCGAATACCGGCAGCAGGTTAATCAGGCGATAAGGCAAAAGCTGGCAGGGTTCATAACAATTTGAGCACATTTTCTTTAGGAAATATGCCAGGCGCATAATTGCATTGAATATCTTGGCCAGAGCGAGTATGACCGCCAGTGGAAGAGCCTTAGCTACTCTGGCGTCGGCGTCAATTTTATCAAGACCAGGTGCTTTTTTGGGGTTGATTGCGTTTATTTGATCTACAATTTCGTTAGGTCGCATGGGGCGTACTGGCAGGTCGAGTTGATGCGGTGTAGATAATGCCTCCAGAGTTTCCTCGACCTCAGAACCTGAGTTCAGATTGAAGGGAGTAAAACGATCATCCAGGTGATGTGCGAAAGCTTCAGCACGGGCTCGGTCATAACGACACCAGAGCCCATTGGAGCGCTTTTAATGGATGGTTTTTTTAAGAACCGAGTCAGACGCCAAAGGCTGAGGCTTCCATAAAATTTTTGGACTTACATTAGTAAGAAGAGAATTTATCCTTCTTTGATTAAAGTTATTTAAAGCTTCTTTAAGTCTGTTAGCAACATTACAATAGAGGGCCTTGTCAGTCGGAAGATAATTTTTTCGCAGGCAACGCTTATCCTCAGAAGCTGCAAAAGATAATTGCGAGGTGGGTGTTAACGGTGACTATGGTGTGAAGGAGCAGCTAGATTAGCAGCACCAGTTACATTCCTGCGTTGCACTTCATCGGCATCATCAATATCCTCTTTGGTATTGATTTTCATTTCAAGAAGAGTTTTCATATTAATGTGACGTTGGAAAGTCTTTATACTCGCAAATCGATATAGAAATATATTGTCAAATTGTTTGAAAAAAAAATGAATTTCATAGTTGAAGATATTACCTTTGATTTAATATCATTTTAGTGTAATTTTCGCGCTGTGTGTCTAAAGGAAAATTAATGTTAATCCTGTGTCATGGTAAGTGTTCAATAGTCCAAAAAATTAGGTATGGGTTTAGTTGTGTTTGATGATTTTATTGTATGTAATAATAATTCCCTGATTTGTGTAATATTCTTTTGACCAAAGCTGCTTCTTTGCTTTTGTGAGCGCTTTTTGGGTGGAACTGTATATTTATTATTGTTGTTTTCTTTTATTGTGCTTGGTCTGATCGACTGTTTTGTTATGGATGTATCGAATTGTGTTTTAGTTTGTTCTTGCTTTTTCTTCACTATTTATATATTTTTATTTCATTACCCTGCGCATTTTTTTCAATAGGAACATATTTTCAATGGCATCTTCCCGCCAATATATTTGAACTATTTGAAGCTCTGACAAACGTTCACAAACTGAACAATCGAGGAACACGTTCGATTTAATTAGGCATAAAATAGAAAATAATGGTTAATGCAATGATAATCAATTATTACAACTTCTACTATGAATTCTGGACTCCTAAGTGGAGCATAGAGCACAATGAATTATTAAATCGTCCAAATTATTTAAAAAAATGGCGGACGTAAAGTCGGGCGCGGACGACTTTAGGATACCCTGTACCACTAGCTCGTAATAAAGTCCGATTTCTTCGCAAAAAACCAAAAACAGAAGAATTTTTAAGCAAAAAATTTTTTTTGACCGATCGTTCCTATGGGAGCTTTATGATATAGTCAACCGATTTCAATAAAATTTGACACAGTGCTTAAATACCTTTAAAAAGATATGAATGCCAAATTTATTTCAAATATCTTTACAAACAAACAAAACACATCGAATTTTGTATAAAAAACGTGTTTTTGGACCGATTGGTCCTATGGGAGCTATATGATCTATTCAAACGATTTGGATTAAATTTAGTACAGTGCTTAGGAACTATAAAATACTCACGAATGTCAAATTTGGTCCCAATATCTTAACAAACAAACGAAACACAACAAATTTTGTTAAAAAATCGATTTTTTGGAAGATCGGACCTATGGGAGCTATATGATATAGTCAACCGAATTTGTTCAAATTTGGCACATTGCTTAAGTGCTCTAAAAAATTTTCAAACGCCAAATCTGGTTACGATATCTTTGTTATAAAACGAAATATAACGAATTTTTCTTTAAAAAAGTTATTTTGGCCGATCGGTCCTATGGGAGGTATATGATATAGTCAACCGATTTTGATCAAATTTGGTATAGTGATTGGTAACTATAAAGAACTTTCGAATACCAAATTTGGTTACGATATCTTCATAAACAAACGAATTATTCATCTAAAACGCTTTTTTTTGTCGAGGTCGTCTCAAACACCCCCATGGGAGCTATATAATTTATCCCCGATATCAAAAAATAAAATAAACTTGCCTCCTATGGAATAATATGGGATCTAATGTGAAAGTTTGGTAACTCTAGCTCTTACCATCTCTGAGATCTAGGCGATCACACGGACAGACGGACAGACGGACATGGGTATATCGACTTCTCTATTCACCCTGATCATATTTTAGGTAACTTTTTGGTGTCTCCGACGCTCCTTCTATATGTTACATACATTTTCGGCTTGCACAAACTTAATATACCCTTGGTACCATACGGTACAGGGTATAAAAATATGTGATTTTTGGAAAAAATGTTCCCGTTCAAAGCCAAGAGTTCTGCAGACAGGTTTGGGAAAATGAGTTGGCTTATAGACTTCCTATCAAAAAATGGCAAATAAGAACGTAAGAAGGAAGACAGCAAGTTCAGCAGAGAAAATTGCAAATCCAATTGGTATTTCGGAGAAAACTTGGACTAATTGTAGACAAACTAAAAATTGGTGGAAGTGGATATGCCAATGACGGAAACACAGCCAGAGAATTTTTATACCCTGTACCGTATGGTACCAAGGGTATATTAAGCTTGTTGCAAGCCGAAAATGTATGTAACATATAGAAGGAGACGTCGGAGACACCCCAAAGTTACCTACGATCGGTCAATAAAAAAATTTTTGCTTCAATCGCTCCAATAATGCACAGTAATACTCGCTGTTGATGGTTTTTCCTTTTTCAAGGTAGTGCACGAAGAGTATCCCATAATAATCCCAGAAACCGACGCAATTACCTTTCTGACCCATCGAGCCTCCCTCGGCCGCTTCAGAGCACTCGTACCGGCTTCAGTCCATTGACGGGCCAGATATCATCAACAGTACTAATCTTTGTGGTATCTGCAAGCTCGCGCACCTTCAAATTTACCAATTCATGTATTTTTTTGACATTGTCCTCTGTAATCGCATCAGAGGGCATGCTGCTGCACACTTGATCGGTAGTGGAGTCTGGAAACCAATATTTGACGGTGCAATCTGACGAAGCATTATCGCCATAATATTTATCCCAATTTTCTTTTGTTTCCTTCGCCGTTTTGCCTCTCAAAAAAAAAATGCTTTATGAGAGAACGGAAATCGTTTTTGTACATAGTCAACATGATGCCAAACACGTCAACAACAATCAGCTGTCAAAACAAAACTAAAGACAGTATCGCACTGAAATTTGGCATGTCTGCCTAAATATGATCGGACTTCAGGGCACCATAACCATTTTATCATAACCTAGGGTAGCGAGCCAATATCTTGCCAATCGTATCTTGTATATCGACTGAGCTCATATCCACGCAGAGTCCTCACAATGCAACATTTTTGGTTTTAACGAGCCCCACAGCGCAACCAAAGCACCGTGGTTCCTGTTGTATGGAGATGGAAGCCAAAAATACTTCTTGTAAAAATATCGGCTTGAAAATTTTTGTGGCACTTTATTATACTGCAAAAATACAATATTTACGAAATAGGCGTGGTTAACGACATCTACCGCCTTTCCTCGTTATATAGCATAATAATATTAAAAAAAGATGAAACATATAATAATATTAATCTCCACAATAACCTTTTCGTCAAATCGGTATTTGATAAAATTCCCGAAGCTTTACTTGTACGCTGATTTTTTAACTTTTTTATGTATTTATTTCTGGACTCAGCAGCTTCTTTGGAGAGCTCTCCAATTGACACTAACGCGTTTTCTATTACATCAGGTGTGTGTATTAATATTTTATTATTTATTTACCAAAAATATTACTTTCTCTAAATTTATCAACGTTTAAACGATATTATGGTAGCACATCTATCTGTTAAATTTCTATTCAATCCTGTTATTCGGATTCGGACCACCACCCTTCGGGATCAGAAAACCCTAATAAAAATATTTTTCACAATTTTTTTTAATGGATTTCTCTGGACAGATTTCTTTGGACTCCCTTACCAAAATCCTGGATCCGCCCCTGTACTGGCGGGAAGATGCCATTGAAAATATGTCCCTATTGAAAAACTGCGCAGGGTAATGAAATAAAAATATATAAATAGTGAAAAAAAAGCAAAAACAAACTAAAACACAATTCAATACATCCATAACAAAAAGGCTGAAAACTTAGCAGATACTTTTGCACAGGTCCACAACCTCACGACCAACTTTTCACATTCTTTGGATTCAAAAATTGATTCAATAGCATTTAAGTTCAAATCTGAGCCACCTAGTACCGAAAATATAGAACTTGTTACAGTTAACGAACTGACTACTTTATCGCAACTTAAAACTTCTAAATCTCCCGGATTGGATAAAGTCCCCAACATTTTACTCAAAATGTTACCCGAAAAGGCAATAAAATTGCTTTTAAAAATTTTTAACAGCTGCTTCCGATTGAATTACTTCCCACGAGCATTCAAGAAAGCTATCGTCATCGCGGTTCATAAACCCAACAAACCTAAGAATGACCCCAAGAGCTACAGACCGATAAGTCTTTTGAGTAATCTGGGAAAGATCTTCGAAAAACTCATTCAATATCGAATAAACAATTTTGTCTCTGCACATGGTACAATATCTAGAGAACAATTTGGGTTCAAAAAAGAACATAGTACCGTTCACCAAATTAGCAGAATAAAAAATAAAATTTTAACTAACAAACGTCACAAAAATCATCCGGTATAAAAAGCATTCGATACTGTTTGGCACAACGGACTGCTCTACAAATTGATTCAAAGATTTGCCCAAGTATCTCTGTGGAATAGTAGCAGACTTCCTCGATAAACGTTCTTTTGCTGTCTCTGTCAATAACACACTCTCTTCAATTAAATACATTCCTGCTGGATTACCTCAAGGTTCCATACTCTCTCCGCTTTTATATATAATTTATACATCAGACTTTAAGCCTCCAAAAGAAATCGATGTTGCCTACTATGCTGATGACACAGCCCTAATCGCTTCCAGTAAACTCACCAGCGCTCTTCTGAAAAAAAAGGAAAAAAGTCTGAAACTCTGCAACAAATATTTCTCTAAGTGGAAAATAAAAATAAATCACGAGAAAACTCAATCCATAATTTTCCCATACAACAAGTCCTACAAGCGGCTTCCATTAAGACATCTACAATTTGAAAATAATAATATTGTTATCCAGAACCACGTCAAATACTTGGGTGTCATTCTCGATAAAAAAACTCAGTTTCCAAAAACGTATAGACGAAACTTGTGTAAAGGCAATGAAATCGCTGAGAGCCCTGTGGACACTCTTACATCGACGATCATTCCTAAATTTCAAGAATAAAAACTTAATTTTTAAATGCGTTCTAAGACCAATTTTATCATATGCCTCTCCAGTATGGTATAAAGCTGCTAACAGTCATTTGAAAAAAATGCAGATCATACAAAATAAATGTCTGAAAATTATAAACAACAAGCCCTGGAGATATTCCACGCGTTTGTTGCACCTCGAAACAGGATATGAAAAATTCACAGATTTCATCATGAGACAGAACCTCAACTATTTTAACAAAATAACAAACTCTTCTTATGACGTAATTAGAGAATGCAGAGAGATAACATAAGTACTTAAATACTAACAATTAAAATTAACTAAACTGAAATTAATGATAAATTGTAGACTATTGTGAAAATAGTCAACTATATACATTAATTTTTCAATTAGTGTTTGATTTTTATATATTTTTTTGTTATCAAATGAAGGTTTTCCCTTTTTACCTTTAAAAATATTTATACTTTATTGTAAAAAATTATTATTGTAATATAAATAAATTTTAGTTTTCTGTAATATCTTCGATAAAACTCATAACAATCTTGTAAATATAATTATGTATAAAAATTGAATTTTGGATGAATAAATATTGAATTGAATTTGTACGAAGCCAGGATCCTTGGGACCGAATTTTGTGGAATCGAGCAGCAAGACAGCTACGTAACCTCTTAAGGCAACTCAGAAGTGATTTCTTCCAGCAAAAACTGGCTTCCATGGATTACACTATTGATGCAAACTACTCACTATGGAAATGCACAAAATCCGTTAAACGACAACCTTTTAGACTGGTTCCTGTCCGATGTTCTAGTGGTGAAATTGCCAAGAGCGAAATAGAACAGGCAAATGCTTTTGGATACCATCTAGAGGCTCGTTTTACTCCGTTTGATTTTGCTACGTCTGCGCAGACTGTTGAGACCCTTCAAAATTTGGAGACCCCGCTGCAGATGTCTCTGCCTATCAAGCCGATAAGGATAGAGGAATTAACTGAAGCTATCCAACTGTTGCCGAAAAATAAAGCTCCGGGAATCGATAGGATTTGCAACACTACTTTGAAGGCCTTGCCTACTAGAGCGCTCCTCTTTATAGTCCTTATTTTTAACTCTATCATCAGAGTCCAAGTGTTCCCAAAGCAATGGAAATTAGCTGCGATCTCGATGATCCACAAGCCGGGCAAACCAGAAGATGATCCTGAGTCATATCGGCCAATAAGCCTACTGCCCTCCCTGTCTAAATTATGGGAGAGGACCATCGCCAACCGGATGACTGACATCATAAGACAACGCGATATCTTGCCGGTCCACCAATTTGGATTCCGAGAAGGACACGGCACTGTGGAACAGGTTCACAGATTGGTGAAGCACATCCTGCAGGCTTTTGATGACCTAGAATACTCCAACGCTGTCTTTATTGACATGCAGCAAGCGTTCGATAAGGTTTGGCACGAAGGATTATTGTGCAAAGTAAAAAACCTTTTACCTGCACCGTACTTTGGCCTTTTAAGGTCTTACCTAGAAGGCCGTGAGTTCAAGGTTAAGGTAAGGGACACATACTCATCCACATATACTATGAGAGCCGGAGTGCCACAAGGCAGTGTTCTTGGTCCGCTCCTCTATTCTTTGTACACCTCTGACATACCCAGCCCTTCCTCACAACATATGGATGCTCCCTCTAAGGCCATTATTGCGACATATGCAGATGATATAGCAGTCATCTACAACTCCAAAAGTCACTTAGAAGCAAGTGCTGGACTACAGGGGTATCTTGATAATCTCGCAGCATGGTGCAAACGGTGGAATCTAAAATTAACCCGCTTAAAACTTTAAATCCATGTTTCACCCTAAAAACGCTGAGAACGAACACCCCCAATCCAGCTGGAAGGAGCAACAACTGCGATGGCTCAACAACAAGAGGAGCACCTTGCCGCTGAGATGCAAAAGAGCTGTCTACGTGCACTGTATTCTGCCGATATGGCTCTATGGCGTACAGATCTGGGGAATTGGAGCCAAGTCCAATTACAAACGTGTACAGGTACTGCAGAATCGAGTACTACGCCAAATTACCAACTGTCCCTGGTACGTACGCGGTTCTACACTCCATAAGGACCTCAAAGTGCTTTCAATTGAAGAGCAGATTGGCAGGCACACAAGCAGATACACCGAGAGGTTGCTGAGACACCGAAGCCAGCTCGCAAGAGGTCTACTCCCTGCAAGGCCTCTAAGGCGACTTAGACGGCAAGGTTTTGCCAAAAAAATTGTAAGCCAGTAAGGCTACCTACAATTATTTCCTCACACTGTGTTTGAGGTTCGGCTCCATATATATTTTCTTCTTGTGTTGTTAAAGTACTTAAATTTTATTGTACAGGTTCTACACTTAATAATAATAAAAAAAAAAAAAATAAAAAACATTTTGTTTTGCGAATGACAGACTAATTTTAAATCAAGTCTTTTGAAACACCATACAAATAGTGTTAAAGAAAAAGCTGCAAGTGTTAAACTAATGATTTGATTTTCGTCAGCTTGAGATTTGAAAGCGTCTTAATAAAATTAATTTAAGAAGTCGTTGAGCTTTTTGTAATACATTCAAAATGCAGTATTTAAAATAAAAGCAGTTACTTACCATTAATTACATATGTATGTATGTTTCTATATATTATATGTTTTGTCGCTCTTTAGACTCGAAAACGCAACGAAACGTATTAAACGATACCACGCACAATTTATAGCACTAACACATAACAAAAAGAAGAAAAAAATGAACTTTACACGTGATGTAGATCACGTAACAGCAGCTTTGCCGCCGGCATTTTATAATAATAATACAAAACACCTTGCACTTTGTTATTGCATATGTATATGTACATATATCACAAACACATATAGGCACTCACCCACACGCACTGCATATTTACTTAGACGCGCACGAAACCGAAACCGCCCACGCACTTCGGCTTATCGCGAAAGACTAAACGCATTTGATTAGCAAAGAGTGCAATGAGCATGCGCAAGAGCAAAAGCTTCGCCAAATTCTAAAGAGAAAGCAAAATAAAAAAAAATAAAATTACACAAACAACTTAAGTGCGTTTAGAGAAGCTTTAAATATGAAAGCTGCAGCTGCATTTAGTGGTATTCAAATGAGCTAGAATAAGACATGAGCTGACATGTCATGCAATTATCGGCACAAAAAGTCAAGCACACTGTGGTCCAAGAACGCATATGCAGCGAGCATAAGCTGATGTTGAAAATAAACATGTAGCTGACCGCGCTGATAAGTTCATGTCATGTCTGCGCTCTGTATACGCGTTGCCTAAGAGTACGATTTGGTCCAAAGCCATTTATCATAATGCTAGTCTTTTAATTATTTTTTTATAATCCCCGCCAATATTAAAAATATAAATTAACGAAAAAAAAATTATTTTTTGGTATAAATCGTTTAAGGAGGCTCGAGCATCTCTGGTTATTCTATCCAGCAAAAATAAATTAACAGAGAAAATATAGAAAATATAACGAAAATTTTCCACGAAAATTGTCGTGTAACTAAGAGAGAGATAAGATACCTGCTGACGTCGATATACATATTCAAAATGTCTTGGGCTTTCGAATTTTTATTTTTTTTTTATTTTATTTGCAATCTGTCATATGAGACAATCAGCAAATTTTATAAGTAATCACAAAAATGGCAGGATTGATTGTGCTCCAGTGAGTCCAATCAATATACAACAAAACTATTTCCTAGAGGTTATTATACATTATTATACAAATCGATCTGGAAGGTCCAGAAAATGAAATCTATTTAGACGTCTAACATCCATACTATTGTCTAGTAGGTTAATAGCCAACGAATTTTCATGGTTTGACAGTCTCTCCAATAATATCTTAACGATAATTTGCTTATTTCATCTTTGACAAAAGGAACATTCAAATCTTTGTGGATTTCTTTGTTGGTTACGTACCAAGGAGCGCCTGCAATGTTTCTTAGAGTTATAGATTGATATCTTTGCAGGATTTCGATATTTGAATTGCTCGCCGTCCCCAGAGCTGCATTGCATACGTCCAGACCGGCTTGAGTACTGCTTTGTAAAGCCGAATTTTATTCTCCAAACTAAGCTGCGATCGCGGGCCTAGAAGCTAATACATTCTTTTGGTTTTAATTTTAAGCTGCAGATGCTTTGATTTTATATGCTTATTCCACGTGAGTCGCCGATCCAGATGCACTCCAAGGTATTTGACAGATTCTTCATCCGGTATGGACATACCATTTAACGTCACAAGAAGGCATTTTCCTCGTTTCATTGTGAACGTAATTTGGACTGATTTTTGCGTGTTTATTAAAATTCTCCATTTTTTCAACCATGTTTCAATAAGACCGAGTTGCTCTTGTAAATTTTGGGACGCCATTGCCGGAATTGCGCTATTTGAAATAATTGCTGTGTCATCCGCGTAGGTTGCAACTTCAACATTTATATGCAATAAAATCATCAAACACAACTAAACCCTTACCTAACTTTTTGGACTATTGAACACTTACCGTGACACAGGATTAACATTAATTTTCTTTTAGACACACAGCGCGAAAATTACACTAAAATGATATTAAATCAAAGGTAATATCTATTCCTATATCGATTTGCGACTATAAAGATCTTGCAACGTCACATTAATATGAAAACTTTTCTTGAAATGAAAATCAATACCAAAGAGTATATTGATGATGCCGATGAAGTGCTACGCAGGAATATAACTGGCGCTGCTAATCTAGCTGCTCCAACACACCATAGTCACCGTTAACACCCACCTCGCAATTATCTTCTGCAGCTTCTGAGGATAAGCGTTGCCTGCGAAAATTACTTCCGACTGACTAGGCCCTCTATCGTAATGTTGCTAACAGACTTAAAGAAGCAAATAACTTTAATCAAAGAAGGATAAGTTCTCTTCTTACATCTTAAAATTTTATGGAAGCCTCAAGCCTTTGGCGTCTGACTCGGTTCTTAAAAAAACCATCCATTGAAAGCGCTCCAATGGGCTCTGGTGTCGTTATGACCGAGCCCGTGCTGAAGCTTTTGCACAGCACCTGGATGATCGTTTTACTCCCTTCAATCTGAGTTCAGGTTCTGAGGTCGAGGAAACTCTGGAGGCATTATCTACACCGCTGAACCTGCCAGTACGCCCAGTGCGACCTAACGAAATTTTAGATCAAATAAACGCAATCAACCCCAAAAAAGCACCTAGTCTTGATAAAATTGACGCCAGAGTAGCTAAGGCTCTTCCAATGGCGGCCATACGACGGTATTCGCGAACATTTTTGATAGAATCTTTTTGAGAAGAGTTTTGCCATTTTCCAGCGTGACGAGCCGAGTCCCAGCGCACCAGTTCGGTTTTCGTCCGAAACATGGCACGCCTCTTTCAAAGTTATGGTGAAAGGTGAACTCTCGGAACGACGGACCATTAAAGCTGGAGTGCCGCAAGGTAGCGTTCTTTCGCCATTTTTATTTATAAATTATTTTCGTTAAGGAAAGACCCAAGTCCTGCGCTCACTTTAAATGGAGAGTTAATTCCAATTAAAATATCGCACCCGTATCTCGGCATTCATCTCGACAAAAAATTGTGTTGGAGAGAGCTCATTAAAATAATAACAGCATGGTGTAGAACCAATATTGGCAAAATGGAGTGGCTACTTGGTATTAAAAAAAAACTTTGCAAACCAAAGCCTTGTTATTCTAAAAAACAAATAAGGTATATTTGGAGACAGAATTTACTTTAATCGCTAAACACCAAAAATAGAATTGGTACTGGCAAATGGACCTCCAGAGCTAGGTTTGGAACAGATGGTATGCTTTGCTGGACTAATGTGGGTGGTATAACACCAGAAGTAAAGCTTACCACTGTGATCAAAGGTGAATTTTCTTATATTTTCAAAATTTTTATTTATTTATATAAATCTATTTCATCCCCTTTCGCTGCAATACTCTTATGATCACCAATTTTCCAGATATCATTTGTCAAAGTGCCTCCTTCAGAGTAGCTTGTAGAGTCTTTTGCGATTCAGCTTTTATTATTAAAACGATGTTTGTTGATTATTTGCCGAAATGCTGCACAGTGAATTAATGTTTCAATTAAATGGAAAAGTAAAATATAAAAAGCTTTTGTGAATGCCAGTGAACAA
>JBAMAX010002048.1:0-53843 GCA_037043745.1 Chymomyza amoena
AATCCACACGTACTCCATGAGTCACCATTGCATCCCGAAAAAATTACGGTTTGGCGCGTCATCTCAGTGCTGCTTTATGGATGCGAGACTTGGCTTGAAACCAACCTTCTAACAGGAAAAATCCAAAGTTTTGTGAATATATGTATTCTTAAGGTGTGGTGGCCAAACGTCATCAGCAATGCCGACCTATATAAAAAGTGCTACCTGGAACCCATGGCCAACACTATAAAGCTAAGGAAATGGAGATGGATAGGCCACACACTGCGGAAGGATGCGAAGGAAGTTTGCCGTCAAGCTCTTGATTGGCCTCCCCAAGGAAGCTGCAAAAGGGGCCGCTCTAAGACAACATGGAGGAGGACGCTACAAAAAGAGGTCGATGAATGCGGAAATTCATGGAACGAGCTAAAATTGCTATGCACTTATGGCACTAAAAAGTTAAATAAACAATTGAATGCTTAATATTGTATTATATAATTGTTAACAATAGAAAACAATGTTACTTCATACCTTTTAAAGTCGATATATTAACGAACAAAATAAAAAAAAAATAGACTAATCGGATAAATAGAGCCGCAGATAATCTATTCTATATGTAGTGCTATCGCGCGAACCAGCAAAACTTTGAATATTCATAAAATCGTTAAAAAAAATGTTTTCGATGAAATGCTGATACACGTGTTCACTTATTTCATAAAATGATCCTTAAAAAAAAATTTGGTGAGATTTAAAAATCTGAAATTATATTTTTACCGAAATCCGTACGGCTTGTAAAAGAATGTCCCATATGCAATATTTTCAAAAATAAAGTAGACGTTATGATAAGACACTTCTTCTGAGGTCATTTGGGTGAAGTCTTTTTAGGCGTCTTCTTGGTCTATGACCGGCCAGGCCACATGCCAGACCATTTAGTAAAGCCTTAAAATCATCTCGAAGGGGTGTCTATGGCACGGAGAATTGGAATTGCAGAGAAAATGTAAAGGAATTGTTCTCTGTGTCACCTCTAATAGTTTCAATATTATTAAAATATGCATGCAAAAATGTTGTATTATTAATTTTCTTTTATTCGAGAAATATGAACTAATTTGTAAATTTTATGGCTTGTTTTTGTAGGGTAATCGTCCGATTTATACCAACTATTTTATTTTAACTACTTTTCTATATGCATAACAACGTTAAAGTTATTTGCATTTATTTTATAAGCTTTGCAATAAATTTCAGTGAACGTTGCAAAAAATTTAAATATTTGCAATTACGTGACTAAAAATTTCGTTTAAAACGCAAGGTAAATGTGTTTTTTTTTTGTATAAATCAACGAAAAGTTTATAAATAAACGCACTCGTTTATTTTTATGTGTTTTGGTTCACTTCGACATTTAAACGGCAGCTCATTAAAAAAAAGTATATATATTAAAAATTAGGGGCTTACATTTTCAGTGATGTAATTTAGTGCTAAAAACTTAATTGCTTTCCACTTGATTGCTTTGAATATAATATAGGATATAGGATAGGTGTAGAGGTATAGAACACTTATTCTAAAGTTTATTTTCATTCATCATAATCAGTAGCATCGAAAACTCTCAAGGTTAATGTCAAATGATTTACCCTTTCTTGGCCTTAGTTTTAGGGAGCGAAATATCGATTAGACGTAAGCCGCAAATTGCAGGTACTTGGAACACCCATCCATCCATCAATCAACCAATCCATAAGTCATTGTATTGACTTTAATAGCAAGCAAAGCGGGTTAAAGTTGATTGATTTACTTGCCAAGGGATTAGGTTGCTTATTAATAAGACCCAGGCGTTTAGGACTTATTGGCAGCTGTGTTCTAAGCATTAAAGTGTTAAGTATTTCATCTTTTGAGTAAAGTATTTCGTAAGGAAATAAAGTTTGATGTTTATTCAGCTGGGTGATTCACTCTCTGATGTCATTTCCTTAGAAAAATTTATCGTTTGCTCAAAACTTTTGTGCTGATTTATAGAGGGGCATGATTGTATTTTTTCTGTTCTGCTTTAATTAAAAAAATATTATGAAAATCTACGAAATTCGTTACAGTGCTTGAGAACTTGAACTTGAGAAAAATTAACTATTCTTCGTTGGAACGCCAAAACGCCATCTGGCGGCTCTTAAAATTAAAAATATATGTCAAAAAAGGATTCCTCGACCCCGAAAATCCTTACATACAAACAGAGGAAAAATACCTTTTTTGAATTATATTACTTAAACTATATTACATAATATGCTGCTATATCAGATTTATTTGTTGATTTTTTTAAATAATCCCACACCCGAAACTTCTCTCGGCAATCAAGCTTGTCTTCCATAGCCATGTCCTTAGGTCAGAATATCTTTCAGTTGCCAATAAGTTTTGTAAATAAAAGCTTATTTATTGATTTTAAACTCCTGTGTCGTCAGCAGGCAGTTCGTGGAATAGACTTGGTTTTAATTACGTGATCTTAACGAGAAGTAGCTGCAGCAGCAAACTCAAGGCCATTTTATGCGCATTGCCAGAGCTGCCAACTTAATTCAATTAAGTTGTCTCTTACAGCATCAAAGCAAACGTCAGAATATGAAAAGTCAAACAAAGCAATTACAACATGAGGACCTTCAAAGTCAGGAATAATGGCTTTAGTTGACCCAGTTGTGGTTTCCTTTAAGCATGGCCACTACTTTGTGGAATGCTTACAAATAATTCTTGGTAAAATAAGTTAAAGTGCTTGCAAATTGAGTTGCTGCTCACGTAAAACTGCATCCTGGCAAATCCTTAGAGTTGTTGTTGTGTTTTCATGGCAGCAGGTGGAATGTTTTTCTCAATGCAAACAACCACTCGATGTTAAATGTTTTGCCGACTTTACAGCTTACGCCCACTTTACAAGGAACTGCCAATGCATATGTTGAAATTCTTTAGGAATTGTGCAACACTTGTAAACTATACGGAGGAGGCACGTACTTACAATGCCAACCTGGTTTTTGCTGCAGTTTGTGGCTATATTTGTGTATGTGAGTGTTTGCCTAATAGCCTTGATGTGTGTGTGGGTGGAATTAGAGGTAACCCAAGTGGAACTTTGTTTCAACAACAAAACGTGAATCATGTAGTGGAAATAAATACTCCGAACTAAATATTTTGATTTAAACTTTAATTTAAGTTCGTCGAGTTCAAAATTGTTTTGATTATCAGTTCTTCGAGTACGCAGTTGTCAGAATAGCTAAATTGGATAAAAAAAAACAATTTTACACCTTATTTTTCTTTTATTTTGATTAAAGATTATATTGAAATTACAAATGGCGTCCAACTTAATTTTTTTTAGCTCTAGCAGCTCACCTTTTCAGTTTGACACCGTTCCAGTAGTCTGATCTCACTCGGACGTAAAAAAGTTGGCGAACATCATCCATATAGTCTTTTTGGGTTAGCTGGTTAGCTCTGGAGTTTAAAAAGGGTACCGCATTGGGTTTGATAACAGCCATCCAGGAAGTGTGAGGAAAAGATTATTTACGGATTTCTTCTACTAAGGTGGTAAAATTATCAATGGATTCAACGATCATGCGAAAAATCGAAGCTATTGAATCCATTCTGATAAATTAGAAATATGACCCAATCTGAAGCTAATATTACAGAATTTCGCGATATTTGGAATCACGAAGTGGAAGGACGTGCGTAAATCTGCGACGCTAGGAGAGATATTTTGAAATCAAATAGTAATCCAATGAAGGATTGTTATGGTCAAATACAAATTTGGAAATTTCTTACCTGAAATTGGATTATTATAATTATTATATAAGAGTTTTTTAATTCCACTCCCATTATTAAAATCTTAGTTTTAGTGTTCGTTTTAAGAATTTAATATTTGATTAAGTGTGTAGATCGTAAAAAAGTGTTTTTTTTTTGGGGTAATTTGGGATCGAGAAACACGAAAATAATAATTTTTTTTTTCTTCTTTCCGTTTTCGAGATATTTTCGAAAAACATGTTTTTGGGCAGTTGTTTTAGTTTTTCGTTAATATCTCGTGAGTAAAATTTTGTAATTTTTGACCATTTTTCTAAATTACACAGTTACGGTATAATTTTTATTAAAGAAAATTTTTTTTTGGTAATTATGTTAAGCTTTAAGCAGAAAGAGAGAATATCTTCGAAATAGGATAGGAACTGTAGATGGAAGTTAAAATTTTCAATAAATTATAACTTTTGTGTGAAATTTTCAAAAAATTAATTTATGTTTTTTCCCATATTTCGATAGGTTATACCTTTAAAAATAACATACTAAAATTTTAAATCAAGATATCGAAATAGTTTTTGAATTACAGCCATTTAAAAGAGAAGCCGCTCGGCAGTTATATAGTTGGTTTATACCTGAGATCGCGTGTCATTTCAAAAATATTTACTATTTTATTTCAAAAAATTTTACTGTGTATTCTCAAAACATGTATAAATATACCCTCAAAATTTTAAATAGATGGATTCACTAGTTTTTTTTTTTTAATTACCAAAAGTGGCATTTTTTTAGGTTGTCACACTAGGTGTGCCCTTAAACGCGTTTTTCTCGAAACAGCATTTTTCGAATTTGCTGGAGTGATTACTCGGAGACAAATGATCCGATCCCTATCAAATTTGTTTTGCATCTCCTTTATATAGTTCTCCATACGATGAATCTCCAGTTTTTTGATCTGATCAAAAATCGAATTTTGGCAGGCCAAAAACGACCAAAATTTTGGGAAAAATTTAACTTTTTTTTTTCAACATGCCGCCATTTTGTCAATTTTCGATTTTTTGTTCGCCCGAGGTTCATCGTACAGACAATATGTTTTAGTCTAACGAGAATTTTTTTTTAACGTTTTATCAACGGAAAAGGCTGCAATCACACCAGCAGTGGAGGACCTTTTTTTTTTGGCGCCGCCGGAGATCGCGTGTCTTTTCAAAAATATTCAATATTTTATTTCAAAAATTTTACTGTGTATTCTCAAAACATGTATAAATATACTCTCAAAATTTTAAATAGATGGATTCACTAGTTTTTTTTTTATTAATTCCCAAAAATTGGCTTTTTTTTAGGCTGTCACACTAGGTGTGCCCCTTAAGAGATATTAACGAAAAACTAAAACAACTGTCCAAAAACATGTTTTCTGAAAATATCTCGGTGATTAAAAACAAGGTTGCCATTTTTGTGTTGTTTCTCGACCACAAATTATGCCACACTTTTTGAGGATGTTTCACTCGATGACCCTTAAATTTGTAAGTTAGTGTAATTGAAATACGCAACAATTACACTTAAAACATATTTTTGTAAGATTTTCGGCTTGAAAACTTTATGCTTTCATGTGAAATTGTAAAAAAAGTTTACAAAAAAATGCTTTTTTGAGCATAAATTTAAAAAAAAAGTTTATTTTATTTTTTCAATTTTCATAACTCGAAAAGTTAAACCACAAAATTTTGGACTTTATTTTCGGTTTTACGGAAACGAGTAAAATATGTGGTGGATATATTTTGCTGTTAACTAGTGTAATTTAATAATTTAGAGTGCAATAAATTTAAAACATTCTCTTTCCAAAAAAACTGCTAGTCTGTGTTTAATAAGTTTTACCCAATTAAAATGGTCTTCATATAAAATTATTTTTTGTATACCATCAAACTGCTTCAGCTTTTCTCTTTCTTCTTAAGTACAAAAAGTTCTTTAATGCAGTCAAGGTATGGAAAATATTTTTTCGAGCAAACTACGCCTGCATCCATACATAATAAATGAATTTGCAAAATGTTTGCATTGTTCGGAGAGTAAATATTTTTGCAAAAATGCTTCAAGGCTTTGTATATGAAAAAGTCAACATTTTACCTAGAAATTTCCTCTTTACATGTAAAGTGGTTGCCTGCAATGGAACCAAGATGAAATGGAACCACAGCTGTGGTCAGTTGGCCACGTTATCACACAACTGCTCTACTTGGCTCTTGTACCGCTGTTGCTGGTCCTTGATGGTTTACCATATGCAATTTTCATGGGCTCTATGTATGTATGAAGACATTGAGAAAAACCGCATCAGTGCCTGTCAAACTGTGAACGTGAGTATTTTAATGGGTTCCTCGTAACTCGCCGAGTAGACAGATTGGGCTAATTAATTTTGGTTATTTGCTGATGGATACTTATGGGCTTATATATTGAGAAAAACTTAGTTTAAGCTTCTTCAGCTAGTTTGCACTTTATGGAGGAGTCCGCTGAGGTAATTATGTAATATATGAAAGAGAATTTAAAGAGTTTTTACAAATTAAAAAAACGTGCCAATCATCCCAAGAAATAAAAAGTATGTGTAAATATTTCATGTTTATTTATTTGTTTAAAATTTTAACTTCTAGTTAGTTGTAAGGCCTTCAGGATGAAATATCTCATGTATCCTAAGTGCTTGTGATGCAAAATGAATGAGCCTGATATCCATTGGGTCAAGGAAACCTTTAACTTGTACAATGTATATAGCAGGAAGACGGATGTCGTTACCTAACTGAATACCAAAATTTAAAAATAAAGTTGTTTAATTATCAATTGAATTTGACGAAAATTTGTATTTTTAAGTTTGGTTAGGTTAGGCGGCAGTTGGGACTGACGTCCCAAGTCACTTAGGCCAAGGATAGGCCCGTTGCGATACCGCTACAGTGAACTATTTCACCACTTTTCCCCATTTAAGTGGTCCCCTATAATAGGTGAGAAAGCCATCCGGCTGCCTGAATAAACCTTAAAAGGCATTTTGGACTCTGTTCAGAGAGCTGAGATAAATCGTCAAGAAAGTGTGACTTTAGGAACCCAAATCTTTTACTGCGCAGCCCAGGACAATGACAGAAAAGTGTTCTACCGTCTCCAGCTCCTCCTCATCACCACAGCTTCTACAGAAGTCATGGTGAGGAGCATTAAAACTGGATGCGTCGTTTCCCACCAGCCAGTGTCCCGTGATAGCACCGATTAAAGATGAGACAGACTGTCGGCCAAGTTTGCAGCGGGATTCTACACGTGTTCGATGTCCGATTCCACGTTTTATTTGCATAGAGAGCGAATAAATTTCGAATTCTCAGTTTACAGCTTGCCATGGGTATACCCAGGCCGTCCTTGTCTTGAAGGAGGATGTTGGTAGTTCCTTGTCTAGCCAGTTTATCCGCAATACAGTTAACCTCGAAGTTCCTATGCTCAGCCATCTCCCTTAGAGACAAGCGCCAGTTATTCACTGACTCCATACACGAAGTCATCGAAACTAGGGACTTAATAGCCGCTTGGCTGGCCGAGTAGATACAAACGTTCATATTTCGAACTTGTAGGTTTCTTATTGTTATAAAAGTCTCCCACATTGCAGTGACCTCTGCCTGAAAAACACTGCAGTACTCCGGGATTCGAAAAACAGTTCTAATGTTGAAATCCTCAACGTAGACGCCTCCGCCTACACGGTCCTCTAGCTTGGAACCGTGCTTGTATACTTTTATCAAGCCCGCTGGACCTGGTAAACCTGTGTTCCACTACTCGCTGGTTAATTTTTTTTTGGTTAACAAAAAATAGTTATTTTTCATTTTTAATAAAACTAAAAATTATACGAGTAACGACCCCTGTCTTCTGTCACAATTTTGACATAAAAGTTGCCTTGTCACATTCTGTAGGGTATTGCTTATCACTAAATAATTCTCCTTCGCAATTATATACTCTTTAAAATACTCCTGAAGCAACACTTGATCAGATAAATTTATTTGTTTAAGGTGATTATTTTTGATGATGATTATTTTTGTAGCCACAACGTTCCTATTCAAAGCAACAGAATATTAGATTCTATAATTTTATTTCTGTGTAAGTTTTCTTTGTAGCCGATTATGCATTTTCTTCAAAAACTTCTCGCTGTTAACTTTTGTTAGCCGAACGTGACTGTGAAGCCATTTCACACTCAAATGTATCTTGAAAAACAAACATCTGTTTGTGGAAAATTTCATTAGATATTTATGCAGTCAGTGTTACCCTTTTACAATTTTAACATATAGGACGCACCCTATAGGACAATAAAAGGACGCCCAGGACACGTGCAGGTAATTTTAAAATGTGTTGCTATTGTTTGACTTTCGATATGTGTGTGTTCAGGGTAGCAAAGCTTTAAGTTGGCTTTAAAATCCCTACTTTGTTTGCTATAGGAAGGAACTTTCTATATACAAGAGTTTTTTCAGCTTGTGCTTTGGCTTATCAAATTTCCTTCTGAGGTGTGTCAGCTTTTGATTACAAACACTTTTCAGATTAAAACCCGAATTTTGAATAATTTATTTGGCCCAAGATAGGTATTGTGTTTGCTTGATTTTAAACTTAAACTTACTTATCATCTACTTTCTATATTCTTAGGTTTAACTTAAGTTTCCAGTGACTTTTTGTGTATCTTAATGCTTTTGCATTGCTTCAATACGATTTCAAATGGACTTAAGAAGTTTTAAAAAACTCTAAGTCTTCACTCTTTGGGCAAAAGGGAAAAAAGTTCAAAAGGCTTTGCGGGCACTTTACAGACGGAATTTGCTTTACAATAAAATAAAATAAAAGTTTTGCCTATTACTACAAAAAAAGGTGCGTCAGCTACCGTTGAGATATATCCGAATAAATCATACTCTTTGTTTCTGAATTTGGTACATTTCGATGCTAAACTTTTTTGTGTATTAAGATTTAGCTTAAGGAAAGAGACTTAGACTTGGGTCCACAGGCCGATTTTCCTAACCAATAAATAACACTAGCTTAAAAATTTTAGGGTCATCGAGTTACCCTTGAAAATAAAAAGATGTTTAGGGTTAGTGTAGATTGAGAAACACGAAAATTAAATTTTTTATTATTATTTTATTTTTCGGTTTTACAAACCTTTTTTAAGATTTTTTTGAAAACGTGTTTTTGGATACTTTTTTCAGTTATTTGTCAGTATTGAAATGCTCTACTGTAATATACAATATAACAAAATTTGAGATTTCAAGCAACTAAAGCCGATTTTGAAAATTCCAAATTTTCAATTTGCTTTTTATCAACGAGAAAAATACAATTTTTTTTTCAGCTTTAAACTAAAAGAAATTTTTTTTTAAGAACATTTCGAGCCTAAGATCTTCAACAACTCTAGATGTCTAGTATTTTGAATTCATGTACGAAAAAAACGAAAATTCCTCTAAATTCAAGCTTACAACTTCACTATTTTCCATACAGCAAAAGCCCTCATATCGCTTTCAACAGCTGCAAGATCCTGATGGGATCTTACTTCTTGCTATTGCTCTTAGCTCCCAAAATTTCAAGGGATCATCGAAAAAATCTTAAAAACTGTGCTAAAGAAAAAAATCAATGACATTATCGAATTTCTTGACTCAAAATTACCCTAAAAAAATTAGAACTAAATTTATCTGTCAAAAACCATCTGTCAAAAAATCTGTCAAATATTAAAACATATTTGACTTAATAGGTTCTTAAGCTGCTGAGATATCTACTGCGGGGAACGGGGGAAGATATTGACATAATTCAACAAATTTCATCTTCTCACGATATGCGCATCAGCTGATAAAGTTTCGTATCACTAGCTTTTACAGCCTCCGATATCTAGGTGTTCCTACAGACGGACCAACGGACTGACAGACAAACATTGCTCAATCGCTATCAGAGGTTATAATAGGCATTTTAGTATAAAGGACTTGGGGCCTGCCACGCCTCCTTCTATCCGTTACATACATTGCGCAAATCTAGTATACCCTTTATAATTACAAGTACAGGCTATAATAATTTTGTAGTCCTTCATCATATTCTCTTGTTTTATGAACCATTTTTTTATTTAACGGACAAGCTAGTTTTCTTAAACTTTACGATAAATAAAAATAATAATTAATAATAATAAAACAAACATCTAATAATATAGGATTGTTACTTATGTTAGGTACCGGTGAGAACAAGACCGGTTCGATATATTCAGTGATTGGATTCATTTGAGCAGTTCTTTAAGATACCTTTCGACTATATGCAAATTCATGTGACAACTTATGTACTTTTTTATGACTATATAGAACCTTGTATGAGTTCTTAAGTTTCCATATTGCTGTTTGTGAATGAACAAAGGCATTGTCTGCCTCAATATTAAGCATTACCTTGAGATGCGCTTATTTTTAATTGGGTTAAACACATTTTTTCATCTTCTTAGAAATTATGCTGATAACACAAGATACTATGGCATAGGCTGAAACGTTTCTCATACAGGTTGAAAATTTGTATTATTATCACTATCTCGTTTTTGTTTTTTGCGCTGCTAGCAGAATTTCATTAAAATGTTTTGCAAATATTGCGCCATGTAATTGTTGCTGTTTGTTGTTCTTTGATGGCGGTTATTAAAATTTAATTAAAATGCCATAAAAACTAATGGGAAGAGACAAAGCAGCACCCCAGACAGACACCACATAGCAATAGGAAGTACGCTCCAGAGTCGACGCAGGAGTCTTCCTGCCTCTAGGAACGGAAATACGCTCATGAAATGGAATGCCTCATACCCTCCAAATTTTTTATAGCATAATTTGCCGCATTATGCGCAACAGTTTGTTAAGCCATTGTTCAACTGCTCTCAAACTGTAAGCGCCTCTTAACTTGAAAATGATGGTCCACTCACTTAAGACTTCTCCAAGAGTTTATTTCCCTTACGAAACGCCAGTCAGCAAGCCATATGAGCAGGCAATGAGCTTACAGTCATTTAACTTTGACATCCTTGAGCTTCATTAAACGCACACAATGGCAGATAAATTCACACACAGATACATAGATACACTCACACATTGACAATTTGTGGATGCTGGTAATTTAAATCCGCAGCCATTTAATTATTAGAGAACCTAAAACAAGATTATGCGAGCGTCAACGCGTCTGAAAGTACTTAATTATGGTTGAAGTCGTCAAATTACTTTTTTGATGGTAATAACATTTAAAAGTAAATGCGCAATTTACGGTGTATTATTAGCAAATAAAGAAATTAAAAAATAGTCTTGATCCATAATTTTTTAAATCAAATATGACTTAGAATTATGAATTTTTAAATTTTATGCATAAAATCTTTGATGGAAATTTCAAATAAATTTTTTTCAAATATTTTAAATTTTGTATTTAACATTGAATTAAAAGTTAATTAAATAACCACAAGCTAATTAACTTATTTTAGTACAATATATTTTATTTATTTATTTTTAAATTTCCTTAAACTTGTTCAAATAATGCTAGGTTATAACATAAAGTCCCTCGTTATCATATTGCAATAAATAAAATAGTTATAAACAAATAGGCGCATTTGAAAATTAATCATTTAGGTCGATTAGTTAATGAGCAGAAATGCCCAAGAGCCAATATATTAAGCATCGCTTACCGACCCTAAAATATGTTTACGAAATGTAGGGCACCTCTGCTTCAGACACTTTACTCCTGTAAAAAGCACCAAGATTTTTATACTTGAGGCATTCACGGATGCTGTTGAATTTCGGAGTTGAAAAGTTGCGCAAAAAATCAACTGTCTAGAGCGTGAACGCCATTTTTGTTGATTTTGCTGATGAGTGGTTGAGTTTGTTTTGTTTCCTTATTGATTTGCTTATGATTAAAATTTTTAAATTTGGCACCATTTAAAAGTTATAACCGCCACATTTATTAAAATCAGTCCACAAAATGTATCTGACTTATTTATGTAATTCGTCAAATCTATTTTGTTCTCTTTTTTTCACAAAATGGCTAAAAAATTCGAATGTTCCGTAGAGGGAACATGGCAAATGCTAAAACCTAAAATGATTTTACCCTCCGGCGGCTGTTTTGGGTCCACCATTTTGATTTTCTAGCTTTAGATTAAACATCAAAGATTCGGAAACTAATGTTTTTATACCCATACTTGTTATAACCACAAAAATGATTTTTATGCCTGCTTCGAGCATCTTGGATTCATCACATTTTCCAACCAATGTGCATTGTCAAAATTAATAGATTAAAAAAAAGTTATTTTTTTCTAAATATCCGACATCTTGGGCCCTTCTTTTCGAAGATCAATAATGCTTTTTTAAGGGCATGTCTAATGCCCTTTGTCTTTCATTCGGATTCCAAACTTTGACTTTGTTCTTTTTCACTCAATAATTTTTTTTACTTTTCCTGCAAAGGATAGACGGCTCTTGTAGACAGAAAAAAAAATATGGTAAGGCATATAGTCCAAATCTTTAATTGCATTCCGTTTTTATACTCTATACATTATTGTACAATGAATATTATATCTCTGTGTAAGCCGAATATAACATACATACCTCCTATGATCAGGGTGACTGGTGACTTGGATATACCCATGAACGCCTAGATCTTGGACATGGTATTATCTAGAGCACCACACTTTGAGATTAAATCCCTTATTATCTGACTGGTTTTAAGTTTATTTTAGAAAGTTTAGAAAATAAATTGCAAAGCAAAATGAGCTGATGATCTACTAAAAAATTATGGTTCGAAGACAGAAAAAGGCGCAGAAGCTGGCGTCTTTCCACCTTCCCGATTGGTACAGCGCTTTTTTGGTCAGGATTTGTGCAATCTGGGACACCCTATTTAAAAGTCCAAGGAACGTTTTAATTCTTGTCGATAGCCAGGCAGCAATTAAGACTCTTTTTATACCTTGCACTTAAAAGTACAAACTATATACTATATTTGTGCAATGTATGTAACGGACAGAAGGAGGCGCGGCAGACCCCTAGTCCTTTATACCAAAATGCTTATCATAACCTCGGGTAGCGATTGAGTCATGTCCGTCCGTCTGTCAGTCCGTCCGAATGAACGCCTAGATCTCGGAGACTAAAAGAGCTAGAAATTTTACCAGCTGGTGCGCATATTTCCTCAGAAAATAAAGTTTGTTGAATCATGTCACCGTCACCGTTTAATATTTTCATCATTTACAACAGCGATGCGTTATAGTTTCACGCCTCTGGGTGTCAAAAATGAACAAAATCGTAAAATTACTGCGAAAGTTATAGGCAAAAATATACAAATTTAACCTCCCCTTGCCAATGAACTACTTCAATATTAAACTCTACCTAATTATGATTACAAGTGACCTCGAATCACAATTTTTGGTAAGCTGATTCGTGTGGCTCAAATGAATAATTCTACATCCACAATCGAATTACCGTCTTTTCTCCTACACCCCTAAAAATTTATCTCTTATACTATCTTTTTCTTTGAGTGTCATGACAATCGGTAAAAATTTTGGGAACTTATAGGTATAAATATTGAATTTCACAAAAAAAAAAAATTCCAATACGAAAGTTCTTAAAAGGAATATGGAAAAATTTTTTCGGGAGAAAGGTACAGAGTATTCCACTGTCGGGCACCTCCTCGACTGGACTACAATTTTAAATCTGCATATAGCGGCTGTAAAACTTAAGGACGATTCGAAAGTTTTTGAAGGACCCGAAAATATGTCAAAGATCATAATTTTAACTTTTCCGTTTTTGACTATATTGCTCTACATCAATTTTAAAGGTTTTTTTCCAATCAAATAAATTACGGTTCACATGTCTCCCTAAAAATAGTTTTAAAAAAATGTTTAGACGGTCTGCATAAATTTTGTTAGCTATTAATTCATCCCACAACAAAAAAAAAGAAGTAAAATGCTTATTTTTCTTCTTGTATAACCCAAAGTACAATACCTCTGAAAGTTTATTTGGGTATCGTATGCATTATCAGTTTTCACCAATATAGTCAATACCAATTAGGGCAATGGGTAGATTTTCTTCGGAAGCTTTTGTTGGTTAAAGAATGTACAAAGTGCGGTGCGCCGTCTGGAAAGATTTATGTAGGTGCTCAAAATTATACTCCACAATATCTACAAGTGCAGATATATAGTATATAGTAAGTAAGCACGTTCTCGGATCTCTCATTCTGCGTTGCTCTCCAACATTTGTAAGTGCTTCTTACTTTATCACGTTGTGCAAACAGCGATCAGAACATTGGATACTTTTTTTACTGCTGCCAATTTGTTTGTTTTATGTACAAATGTTTTGCAAGTAATTTAGATTGTCGGTTGGCCCTGTTACTAACCCCACAATAATGAATGTAATGTTCCAAGTGCCATAATACCCTAATGAGAAAATAGTAAAATTAATTTTTTTTTGTTATTAAAATGCAAATAATAACAACAAAAATTGGTACAAAAATAATAAATATTTTATATTATAATACAATAAAAAAAAAATATTTTTTTTTTATTATACAATTAATCGACTTTCAAACATCATGTGTATCAGGAACTTAAAATCTTCAATCTTTCAATTTATTTCAATATTAATGTCAAACATTTTTTCTTTGATATATTTGAACAAAAAGTGTCTATTTAACAGAAAATGTCTCGTTTTACTAAACTGATTTCAATAATTTTTAACTTGACTGTAGATAATGGAATTACCTAATGATTTTATTTGGAACATATTTTTAATAAACTTACTGTTTGGTCCCTATTTATGCGTTCATATGAAACTTTTTGTATGACCTATTTACGGGTCCATCAAATACTTTCGGATCGTCTTGAAATTTTACAGACGCTATCAGGAAGGTAAAAATAAGACTTTTTAGGGGGTAAGGTTATTAAAATCGTCATATGTTGCAAAAATGGCCATAGTGCATACAGCAGCTTTTATCGAATGTCTTTGCCATAAGAGTAACTTAGGTGACCAATATATAGTATTTTGATACTTCTCTACCCCTCCTTCCCCCACCCTTTCTCATATTCCATTCCTCTTTTTTTTTAATTAATCAACAAAAGGAGCCTCTTGGTCACTGGGTGATCTCAGTTAGTCAACCTAACCTAACCCACATTAATTCTCAACATACGATAAAATCAAGAGGGTATGCTATAGTCGGTGGCTGTAACCGTCCTATTTGTTTGCATTGTATCCATTTCAATTTAAAGCGCAGTGGGTAAAACATAATTGAACTCTTATCTGATAGATAGACAGGACTTTTAATAATTTAAAAATTGTCATCGAACTAAGCCTCGGGCAATTAATTAATTAATATGCATTGTGTTAATTTGCATATCTGCGCGGTCAGTGCCAAAAATGCTTATGAGACAGACATCAAATTAATTATATCAAAATGCATTTAATTGAACACTAATTATTACCGTATTATTCATAAATTAAAAATGTAAATACAATTTACATTATTACCA
This sequence comes from Chymomyza amoena, assembly GCA_037043745.1. Lineage (NCBI taxonomy): Eukaryota > Metazoa > Arthropoda > Insecta > Diptera > Drosophilidae > Chymomyza > Chymomyza amoena. Next base: position 15,167 of record JBAMAX010002048.1, read on the forward strand.
TAAATATACCCTAAAGGTAAAAGTTGTATTAAGTTTCAACATGGTCAGGAGGACAATAGATAATTTATAAATTTAATAACTTCGTCTTGGATATAGAGCAGCTAGGATAACCAAACCGGAAATTTTGACAAAATGAATGCAGAAACAAGTTATAATTTTTTTCTCCTTCTTTTTCTCCCTGCCCCTTCCACCCACAAAAACAACTACATAATTTTAACTATTTTTTAGAGGAAATATAGAACAATAAAAAAATCTTTTATTGAAGGTTATTGATATATAGTTTTCTAAAGGATATTGGCCGAATCGCCTCTATTTTTGTGCAATGGCTGTAGATGTAAAGATGCCTTGATGTTACAGAGTTAAATGAATTATTTAAATAAATAATCAACATCAAGGAAGTATATTTATACTGCCGGGCAAAGACTGAAGCCATATGCCAACACACTGATCGGACCCTGTCAGTGCGGCTTAAGTCCTGGTAATTCCACCATAGACCAGATCTTTACTCTACGCCAAATCCTGGAAAAGACCGATACCCATCATCTCTTCATAGTTTACAAAGCTGTATTCGATAGCCCGATAAGGGATCGCCTATACACCACCATGTCTGAGTTCGGCATTCCTGCAAAGCTGATCTCGTCTTAGCAGAATGACATTGAGCAGCACCATCAGCTCTGTCAAGTTTAAAACGGACCTCTCCGAACCTTTCAATACTGCTCGAGGTTTCAGACTAGGCGACCCTCTATCCATGCTACCTCTTCAATTTCGTAATGGAAGGAATAATGGTCAAGGAATTCACGTACTTTGGCACCTCCGTTTATACCGAAAATGACATCAGCCTGGAGATAAAACGAAGAAACACACTTGCCAATAAGTGTTACTATGGTCTCAGTAAGCAGATGTATAGCAGAGACCTCTCTCGAACAACAAAAGTAACACTCTCCAAGACGCTCATTTTGCCCGTGCTCTTGAGGTGTTTGAGAGAAAAATTCTTCGTAAAGTCTTCGGTCCCGTTCGTGGAAAACGATGCTCCAGCGAAAAAGGTATTCGAAGCGAAAGCCGACGAAGGAAGACAAAGGGGACGACCACGACTCCAATGGAAAGATCAAGTGGAGGGGAACCTATCCTACCTTTGCATTTCTAATTGGAGAAGGCGCGCGTAAAGCAGAGGAGCCTTGCGAGAGCTGTTGAGGTCGGCCGTAACCCTAGAACGGGTTGTCATGGCCAAATGAATGACTGCAGGACAAAAGATTCCGGACACCTAATAATTATTCCTTTGAATTCAAAAAACTTATAAACGTTTGAAACTATTGATTGAATGTGAAAAACTATTAAATTTACTACTTCAACTGTAACTGATAATATGTGTGTACAAATATCCGATTTAACTTTTCAACACTTTTGCGACGATTTGAGTCATTCTGTTGACAAGTTTTTCAAGAACTATTGGTTCCAGCTGCTCCCACATCTTCTTTAATGCAATACAGAGAGTTTTTTTCGAAGACAGACACTGTGGATTGACTTGACGATTAGGTTCATCCCATAAAAATTCGATTGAACTTAAATCAATGGACTGGGCCTGCCACTCCATGATTTTCAACTTTCTATCTTTTTGTTTATTTTGCAAATAGGTTTTGCAGAGTTTAGAGATGAACAAAAATTATTAACTTAGTTTATTGATGAATTTCTATTGCTGATAATTCAATATACTTAATTGATCAATTTTAAAACATGCTTGACGCCCTTGTTGAGTTCCCTAATTAATTACGTATTTCTCAAGTGTTGGGAAACTTTCGCCCAGCAGTGTACTATAGTTTGTATAGCAGCTTGTTACAATGGTGCATATGCGTAATGTATTTTATCAAGATAAACTTTTCGCTTTTCAGATGTTTAAATTTGAATTAATGAAGATGCTGAAAGACGGTGGGATACGGTGCATCCACTTTTTCAACAAAAAAAGTAATTAATTGCACTTTACTTTGTGTTTACACATTGATAGCAGACGAGTTCTATGGAAATTGTTTACGGGAGTACGTGATCGCATGACGGTATATACCGAGTTTGGTGATTCGAGCTTATTTACCCAAAAAGCGAATTGGAATATTGTTACAATTTATAGGAAAGGGCGTGGGGCAAAGGGAATACAAATTTAAAAGCTTGAGTTCACACATCGAGAACATTTAGCAATTTTGCTATAAATAAATACACCTAGCACCTACTTTTAGATTGTACTTTCAGCAGAGTAATTGTGTTGTTGTTATCATCAAGTAAATATGTTTATGTACAAGCTTATTTATCAGAACAACGTAAATGTACCTGATTAGGTAACTGTGTTTGACTGATGATGAGAGTTTCGAAGTTGGAAGTTAAATTTTTGATTAAGCACAACAGAATTAAAGTAGTGAGTCGTAAGAAAAGTTTTAGAGTTCCCTATACCTTAATCTTGCTTACTTCACACAGTTTGCTTTTTCTGTATTGAGGTAGATTTGAGATCTATTGTCTTTTAGAAACCTCCGCATAGTATAGAAATGGCTTTTAAAGCATTTTCGACAAAATACAATTTCTGATCTTTTACTTTAAAAAAATTACAACATGAACAATTTAAAAAAATTAAATTAAAAATTTAAAAAACCCCCGAACTTAAGTAATTTTCATTTAAAAAGTGAAAAATAATAAAAGAAACTTAATGTTAAAGTACCTAAGAATCTATTAATAATTCTAAAAAAAATACGTCGCGTTGGGGGACACGCGAGGGCAGACGTCGTTGACGGTCGTATCTTACATGCAAATTTTTTGAAGTAATTCTATGAAAGTTTTTGAAGTATTTTCTTAATTTTGTTTTTAAGTTAATCTTTGTTGCTTAATTAGACTATTTGTATTTAAATTGTTAGTTTAGGAGCGGTCCCCCAACGCGACGTATTTTTTAGAATTATTAATAGATTCTTAGGTACTTTAACATTAAGTTTCTTTTATTATTTTTCACTTTTTAAATGAAAATTACTTAAGTTCGGGGGTTTTTTAAATTTTTAATTTAATTTTTTATTTCATACTTTTTATAGGTAGGTTAGGTTAGGTTAGACTTTAGTATATTATAATATACTTACTATAATTTAGATTCTTGTTAAGGTATAGATTACATTTAAGGTCAAGCTCGTTTGCTTTTTTTTTACGCATTCTCCCCACTTTCACTCCCCACAACTTTTAAACGGCTCGACCGATTTTCATCATGTCTAGGAACACTCGCACATAAGTCACCATTAATACAAAAAAAAAAATAAATTGAAATCACTGCATGCGTTCGGGAGTTACGATGCCACAGACAGACAGACAGTCAGACAGACAAATTTTAAGCCAATCGGACAAAGTTGATGTTTTTAACTTCAAATGGCCATAACTTCTAAACGTGAAGAGATAGAGCAAAAATAGCCTCAGATTCGAATCAGTGGCGTCGTCAGCTTCAATAGGACCAAATTTTAGGCCAATCGGACAAAGTTGATGCTTTTAACTTCAAATTGCCATAACTTCTAAACGAGAAGAGATAGAGCAAAAATAACCACATTTTCGAATCAGTGGCGTCGTCAGCTTCAATAGGACCAAATTTTAGGCCAATCGGACAAAGTTGATGCTTTTAACTTCAAATGGCCATAACTTCTAAACGAGAAGAGATAGAGCAAAAATAACCTCAGATTCGAATCAGTGGCGTCGTCAGCAACAATAGGACCAAATTTTAAGCCAATCGGACAAAGTTTATGTTTTTAACTTCAAATGGCCATTACTTCTAAGAGCAAAAATAACCTCAGATTCGAATCAGTGGCGTCGTCAGCTTCAATAGGATGAAATTTTAAGCCAATCGGACAAAGTTTATGTTTTTAACTTCAAATGGCCATAACTTCTAAACGCGAAGAGATAGAGCAAAAACGCGAAGAGATAGAGCAAAAATAACCACAGATTCGAATAAGTGGCGTCGTCAGCTTCAATAGGACCAAATTTTAAGCCAATCGGACAAAGTTTATGTTTTTAACTTCAAATAGCCATAACTTCTAAACGCGAAGAGATAGAGCAAAAACGCGAAGAGATAGAGAAAAAATAACCTCAGATTCGAATCAGTGGCGTCGTCAGCTTCAATAGGACCAAATTTTAAGCCAATCGGACAAAGTTTATGTTTTTAACTTCAAATGGCCATAACTTCTAAACGCGAAGAGATAGAGCAAAAATAACCTCAGATTAGAATCAGTGGCGTCGTCAGCTTCAATAGGACCAAATTTTAAGCCAATCGGACAAAGTTTATGTTTTTAACTTCAAATGGCCATTACTTCTAAACGCGAAGAGATAGAGCAAAAACGCAAAGAGATAGAGAAAAAATAACCTCAGATTCGAATCAGTGGCGTCGTCAGCTTTAATAGGACCAAATTTTAAGCCAATCGGACAAAGTTTATGTTCTTAACTTCAAATGGCCATTACTTCTAAACGAGAAGAGATAGAGCAAAAATAACCTCAGATTCGAATCAGTGACGTCGTCAGCTACAATAGGACCAAATTTTAAGCCAATCGGACAAAGTTGATGTTTTTCTCCCCACTTTTACTCCCCACAACTTTTAAACGGCTCAACCGATTTTCACCAAACATGTCTAACAACACTCGCACATAAGTCACCTTTAATACAAAAAAAACTAAATTGAAATCACTGCATGCGTTCGGGAGCTACGATGCCATAGACAGACAGACAAACAGACAAACAGACACGTCAAACTTATAACACCCCTCTTTTTGCGTCGGGGGTTAAAAAGAAAATGAATAAATTTTTGATTGCTGTATACAAAAAGCTGTTAAGTCTACGATCCTAATTCAGACTTATACTTTATGTTAAGGCTATGTTTCAGCATTCAAAATCCATTTTTTTATATTTTTATACCCTGTACCGTATGGTCCAAGGGTATATTAAGTTTGTGCAAGCCGAAAATGTATGTAACATATAGAAGGAGACGTCGGAGACACCCCAAAGTTACCTAATATATGATCAGGGTGAATAGAGAAGTCGATATACCCATGTCCGTCTGTCCGTCTGTCCGTCCGTGTGAACGCCTAGATCTCAGAGATGGTAAGAGCTAGAGTTACCAAACTTTCACATTAGATCCCATATTATTCCATAGGAGGCAAGTTTATTTTATTTTTTTGATATCGGGGATAAATTATATAGCTCCCATGGGGGTGTTTGAGACGACCTCGACAAAAAAAAAGCGTTTTAGATGAATAATTTATTTGTTTATGAAGATATCGTAACGAAATTTGGTATTCGAAAGTTTTTTATAGTTCCCAATCACTGTACCAAATTTGATCGAAATCGGTTGACTATATCATATAGCTCCCATAGGACCGATCGGCCAAAATAACTTTTTTAAAGAAAAATTCGCTATATTTCGTTGTTTAATAAAGATATCCTAACCAGATTTGGCGTTTGGAAATTTTTTTAGACCACTTAAGCAATGTGCCAAATTTGAACAAAATCGGTTGACTATATCATATAGCTCCCATAGGTCCGATCTTCCAAAACATCGATTTTTTAACAAAATTTGTTGTGTTTCGTTTGTTTGTTAAGATATTGGGACCAAATTTGACATTCGTGAGTATTTTATAGTTCCTAAGCACTGTACCAAATTTTATCCAAATCGTTTGACTAGATCATATAGCTCCCATAGGACCAATCGGTCCAAAAACTCGTTTTTTATACAAAATTCGATGTGTTTTGTTTGTTTGTAAAGATATTTGAAATAACTTTGGCGTTCATATCTTTTTTAAGGTATTTAAGCACCGTGTCAAATTTTATTGAAATCGGTTGACTATATCATATAGCTCCCATAGGAACGATCGGTCAAAAAAAAATTTTTGCTTAAAAATTCTTCTGTTTTTGGTTTTTTGTGAAGAAATCGGACTTTATTACAAGCTAGTGGTACAGGGTATCCTAAAGTCGTCCGCGCCCGACTTTACGTCCGCCATTTTTTATATTAGATTCGGATAGCTTCCGACTTCCGGGTCCCAAATTACAGCAATTGGTTCAGGACAGTGACGGTTTCGGCACTGGCCTATTGATCAGCTGCGATGCAAACGCTCACCATTGAATATGGGGGAGATCAAACACAAACGCAAGGTAGCTTTTTGAATATCTATGTTACTCACTACTAACTTGGCAATTTGCAAAAGTGAAAATGATCCCACTTTTGTAATTAAAGATAGAGAAGAGTTCATCGACCTTATCTGAATCTTTTTATATGACCAAGTCACTATTTGGCGAGTCATGAAAGATCACTCCTTCTCAGATCATAGATACATTGAAACACAAGTATTTATGTCTACTTCAGACCCAGTTGAGTTCATTAACCCTTATAGAGCCAACTTTCAAGCTATTAAGTGAAATCAAAACCAGAGCCTTATAATCCCCACGGAGGAGAATCTGCCTTCAAAGCAGAAGCTCGAGCTCCTTATAAAAAACCTTTACGGAAAGATGCAACAAATCTTATTTAGTATCCTGTCCAAAAAGTAAGCCAAGGGGAAAACTTAAACCACCATGGGGAAAACCTTAAATATACTTCCTGAGGTCAAGTTTTCGAACGCTTTTTAGTCAAAGGTTTTTTTTAGGCAAAGGTCTAGTTAAGCTAGACGAGTGGAGAAGGTATTGCTGTGAAATCGAAACTTCCTCGGAAGCTGCGAAATTACTTTGAAAAACAGTCACTAATTTAGGCTATCTTAAGAAACCTGATGACTCTTTGACGTCAGCGAAAAGTCAATAAAGTAACTCTTAGATACGCCTTTTCCGGATAGCACTGCGGTTACACCTACGTGCGGCCTTTCACACCTTCCGGTAAACGTATTGGACGACATCATCACAGACTCCAATGGGCCATAAATAGCTTTAACCCCTATAAATCTCCTGATCCTAACGGGATAATACCAGTCCAGTTACAGCACGGGGGCACCTTGTAGTATTGTGGCTTAAAGCCATTTTTACTAATATTACTGCATTAGGTCAGATACCATACTCATGGGTAACGTCGAAGTTAATCATTATACCCAAGACGGGTAAAATATCTCACAAAGTCCCAAAAGATTTGAGACCCAAAAAGCTTGTCGTACTTTGTCTTAAAGACTTTGGAAAGATTGTTAGGGTTATCCCCAGGGGCGGATCCAGGATTTTGGTAAGGGAGGGTCCAGAGAAATCTGTCCAGAGAAATCAATCTCTTATAATTTTTATTATTATTATTCAGCCCGGATATGTGAGCGCGCGCCTTGAAACTCGGTTCGCGCGGAAACGAGCGACAAGTTTCAATCTATTCCTTTCCGTAACCCGAACTTATAAAAAAAGCATTCCGCGCACTGCTGCGCGCTTTGTTATTGGTCCAGAACGTTCATTTTCAACCTTGAGAAGACTAAAAGTTATTTGAGGAATACGATGGGACAAGAGCGCCTTAATGGTCTAGCTGCTTTGAATATCCATAACCGGATTGATTTGACTGAAGACGAAATTCTGAAAGAATTTTTCAAAAGGGCTGGTAAATTCAAAAACGATTAATTATGGAATGAAAATATTCTGTAATGAAATTTTCAATGTTTTAAACTTATACAACATGAATTATTGATATTTTGTAGACATAAGATCAAATAAACGAGAGTATTTTCGTTTTTAATTTTAAACCTTGTCTTTTTATCCTTGAATTATTTGTAAGTGAAAAGCAAAAAAAAAAATTGTGAAAAATATTTTTATTAGGGTTTTCTGATCCCGAAGGGGGTCCGAACCCGAACACCCCCCCGTGGATCCGCCACTGGTTATCCCTAAGAACGTCAATTGACTCCAAACTATTATCTATATCCCAGCACGCAGATCGACAGAAACCGCACTTCATGCTGTCACATCATCCATAGAAAAATTCTTACACAAGAAGGAATATTGCTGCCTTCTTAGTTCTTAGGAACAAGTATCTGTGAAATTACTTTCTTCGTAACCTAGCTGAGCTAGCTTCTATATGTCCTAGGAGGATTGCCAGCTAAATCGTGGCAACGGGATGGGAATCCTTCTAGCCAGACTATCTCAAGAGAAGGGCTAAAGAGATATTTGCGGTATAACAACGGGCCGTCTTAGGCCTAAGTGTGCTGTCTTTACAAGCCAGCGGCCGCTATTAACCTTAACCAACCTAACCTATCATTGAAAAGAAAGTAAACAAATTGGAACTTTTCACTAGTAAATACTAAGTGTAATGAATAATTTGATGTTTTTTTGCCGAAAAAAAAACTTCCATTGAAAAAGCTAGTGATCTATCAAACTGCCCTTGTAATAAGAAATCTAGTAGTCTGAAAATAACAACTGGATGGAACTGGATGAACTGCCATTAGAATTGTTAACAGGTATGACTATTTTTAGGTACTCATTCACACTTTAATAAAAATAACCACAAAAAATATATTTTTTTTGGTTAATAATTTTAAGCAGTATTGCGTAATAACTATTTCCAATACAAATACCTAAAAAAAATATTACCTAAAGTACTGACCCAGGTAGGTGCTCAAAGTTTGGCAAAAAAATAATTTTTTTAAATTATTATACTGCTGAATATTCTAATAAAAGCATACATTTTTTTTGTATTACAAAGTTTACACAAAATTAAATAAATAATTTGCACACTTGGAAGTCAACACGCCACAAATAATTGCAACTAATTTCGTGTAACTTGAGCTGATGAAAAGGTTTAATTATAATTGTGTAATTATTGTAACTTTAATAATCAATTAGCAACAAGTTATTGGACAAGATAGTACATTACATAATTTCCATTAAAAAATATACAAGGAAATCACGAATATAAAGGAAATAGCAAACCATTCATAGTATTTCAATAGAATTTTAGCAACAGATGAGCAATATCCGTAAGTAAGTAAAGATTTCTTACCATTTTGTGATATCAACCATCCAACAAATCTTTGTTATATCTTTAAAACCGCTCAAATTCGCTAAGACCATCAAATGGGTTGGTCTTAAAAGCTCAACCTCATTATTATCATAAACATTCAACTGAAGCACAACCCAAAGCATCTGTTGGGATTTCCCCTCCTCTGCTTCTTAAGATTGATTGTTCAATTAGATGTGCGAAAAACAACAACAAAAGTGACTAGAAAAATCGTGTTAAAAAAAACACATAGAAGAGTCTTTTAAAAATAAAGCTGGTCCCATTATTCTTTCACTCTCTCCCTTGCTGCTACCCTTCCAACCAATAGTCGTTAATTTTGTGTTTTTTTTTTATATACTATATGTATACTGTACTATGTACCACAATGTTTACAGCAGCAGGAACTAGAACTTCTACGAAACCCTGTAACGTTTTGTTCCCCTCTCTAGACGACGATTATTTCGCTTGAAGTGTGACGTTGTTAAGTTTTATCGGTGGAACACGAAGCGCCAAACAATTTGTACTCTTATTATTTAATATCCGCCTGCTGAGCTGTTCATTAAATAAAGTTACGCGTTAAATCCGCCAGAGATTAAACTAAGACCATCTCAGAATGGACTCATTACATGAAGCTCTTTCAAATCTTCTTAAAGGGCTAATGCGTGGGTAGGCTAAAAAGTTATTGCCCCAGCCAAGATACTACATTATCTAAATGCTGCTTAAGTTTTAGCTCCGTGTAGTACCTATTGTAATGTAGCAGGATTTAGTACAAATATTTTTAATGTGGTTTGAAAAGGAATGTTTTATTGTAAGAAGATTTATAAATTTGTATTTCTTATAGGAAGATTGGTTTATTTTTTTATGTTAAATATAAGCCCATACATTTTTACTGAAATTAAACCATTTAATGCAAATAATTAGCACTTTCAGGGCCGAATTGACATGTGAAGACTTAAAAAATATTTGACCATATTATTATGTTACTATTGCAATAAATAGTTACAGGAAAAAATGTCAAGGTCCTAGGTATGCTTGATTGGCGCCAGCGAAATGTGCCATAAGTGTTCCTGGAAGACGAGACCATATCGGACATGACCAAAACTCCCAACAACTACAAGAATTGATAAAAATATGTCAAAAGTTAAGGCGCATAAATATTCCTCTAATTATGGATGAGTTGAAAATTCCGTAAGGAAGCGTCCAAAAAATTATTACAAAAGATTTGCCCAATGTGTGTTTCAATTTTATGTCAAGACTTCTGAGTGATGTACAAAAAGCGAATCGTGTGCACTTTACCGAAGGTCGCCAGATTTCTCTAAAGCTGTCATCGCTGGTTTTTTTTCTTTCTTGGCTCAAACTGATCTCAAAGAAACAGTTACACCCCAAAAAGACGACCAAGCAGCCGTAACGGAGTCTATGAAGGGATTCTTGAAAATGAGCTCTAGAAAGAGTACGCACAATGGAAATCATTTTATACACGATCGTTTTGTAGAAACTACAATAAATAGTACATACTTCCAATTTTCTTGGGATACTGCGTAGATTTTTAAACAGAACCCTAATGAATTGAGTGTGTAATTGTTATGTACTTTTAACACTGGAATATTTTTAGAATAAAGGTTGGCTTCAAAATTTTTTAAGATATAATTTAATTTGGATCAAAAACCTTCTTAAATACAATACGACAGCCATATGGTCAGTTTGACTCCAATATCTTTAGAAATTAAAATGTTAAAATTAAATCAAATGGCAAATATTTGATGCAGTAGACCGATTTTGATATAACTTCCGTAAGTAAAATGCAGCAAAGTTAAAATCTGGCGAGTTAAATCATATATTTGTTAAAAATACTTTACCAAGTTTTAACTCAGGACAAAAAGGATTTCGTTCCAAGCTTATTTGACAAGCCATAATAATACCCAATAGACTTGTAAAAAATAACAATTTTTATATCTTTATTTAACCGACAACTATTTAGCCTACCCTAGCATACATTACACATGCCACTTGTATGTTACCTCTCTATAAAAAAATGTAAAATAAAACAATTTTTTTATTTGTTCATAGGAACGACAACTATTTAGCCTACCCTCGCATGGAATAACCTTGCCACGAGGAAAGCCCAAGGCAGCATAATAGTCAGCAAGCCAAGTTGAAAATGTACAAATCATTATCAGTAATTATGCATTGTTTGAAAGCGAACATCTCCGGTCTCTGACAATGGAACGAGGCTAAGGCTGGTCCCAGAACAATGCGCATCCCTAGACAGGGACCACGCCCAATGATTGATTTTAAGCAAACTGCAGCAACTGCAAAAACTAAAATTGGGTTTGAACTGGCCAAGTTTATGAAATGATTTAATAGCACATAAATCCTGCTGCTGGCTTTGTCTGTGTTTTGGCCGGTGCATTTGGTAAGGGCCGTCAACGTCATTCTTCTATGAAAATGCAGTTCCGTTTAAGCAGCATGGGTAGATCGAATAGTTTTAAGTCCAAATCGTAAGCCATTTATAGTTGTTATTGAAGTTTATATCGCTTACCAAATTCAAGAAATTTTAAAATCGGAACCTACTTGGATTAGAACAAAAATAAGCTACAAGAGGACTTAGATATTTTAGATAAGATATCTGGCATTTATTACGAAATTTATTATCTACAAATTATTTGATCACAATTAATATTTCTTAACCTTTATTTTTTGTTTATAATTTTAATATGATTTATTTAAAATTCAAATTTTGTCACATAATTATTTTTTTAATTTAAATCAGCAATAACTTAAATTTATCATCTTAGCTTAAACAGTGGGTGCTATATTTAAGTTTATTTATTCTAAGAAATTCTGTAAGTGTATTTGAAATTTTAAGTATTTAAAAACCTTATTTCAAAATTTATACTGGTTTTAAATATCACCAATTCTTAAAGTAAACAAATATTAACACAACATAAAGATTAAGTAAGGCAGACTCCGAAATAAAAAATTCGAGGGATATAAATAACCGATACTGCATCTTAAATTCTCGAAATTTAAAAAACTCTTCTAGCATAAACCAAATGGTATTTGACGAAAGACTTAAATTTTTTTTTTTTCTCAAATTAAAATTCAAGATTAAATTCAATTCTAAATTCAAGTTTAAAAATACTCTTGTATTATTCTAAAAGATACTATTGTATTATTAATAAGCCTATTACCAAACTGCACATTTGTGTAGTGGATTCATGGGTGAACCCACAGGACATTCAAAATCCTTGGCAAAGTCTTTCAAGTTTCTTAGTGGGCCCAAAACACGAAATTGTCCCGGTGAATGCACATCCGTGACGATGGCCATCTTAAGGGATTCCTTACGGGTTTTGTCACACCACGATTGTGCAGCGGCCACCCAAAACATCTGTTCAGCTGTATAATTAAGACCTGGTAAACTGGGTTCTTCCCCATTTTTCAGCACCCATTTTTGATACGCTATATAAGACTCTTTAATGCCACCGTTATCGGCAATATTTTCACCCTGTGTTTTGATGCCATTAAGTTTCAGGCCCGTAAGCTCATCTGTATAATTACCATACTGCTCTATGATGCACTTGGCCTTTTCCAGATATTCCTTGGCAGTCTGTTCCTGCCACCAATCACGTACATTGCCATCAACATCGTACTGCCGGCCCACATCGTCAAAGCCGTGAGTCAACTCGTGGCCGATAACAAATCCAATGGAGCCATAATTCATATACTTGGGTCGCTGGGCATTGAAAAAGTAACCCTGCAAAATGCCTGCTGGAATTTGTATGCTATTTTCTTGCTGGGAATAGAAGGCGTTGATGACGGCAGGCTTCGAATGACGCTCCCAGTCGGTTTTATTCACCGGCTGTCGTAACTTGCTGAAGGAGTAGTCCGTTTTGAAGAGCGAAATGGCTAGAGAGGACTCTAAGAATTGATTTTGATTGATGTCTAGCTTGTCGTAAAAGTTGGCTAGCTTTTCGTTGTCTAGTAGTTCATCCGGGTAGCCAAAATGAGGTGTAATGAGCGCAAGTTTTCTCATAGCTTCCTTCTTGGTCATCTCGTCCATCCAGCCCACATTAGTGAGCAGTTCTCTATAGGAATTGCTGATTTCGTGAAACATATCCAAAGCAATTGCCTTAGATTCTGAATTGAAATATTTTTGCACATATAGTGAGCCGACTGTTTTGGACAGACTATCAGTAACAACGTCCACGCACTCCTTCCAACGTGCCTCTTGTTCCTGAATGCCAAACATTTCGGTGTCATAGAGTAACTCCCGCTTGCGAAACTCCTCAGTGAGATAACCCACAGCCTGAAGATGAGTGCGCCACATAACATAGTTGGCAATGACACGGTTTGGTGTCTTGGCCAAAAGTGCACCCAAGTCATCAAAGTAGCTGGTTACTATTAAATTTATGGGTTCATCTTCATTGATGCTAAGATCCTTCGGTAGTAAGGCATTGATATAGTCCAGCCACTGCATATAAGGATATAGCTCTTGTAGTTGCCGTACTGTGCGCAAATTGTAAAGTTTTGAGTGATCTCGGCGTTTTTCATCGGGCAGAGAAATTTTGGCCAAAGCGATTTCGAATTCCAATGATTTCAGCAATTCCTGCTGAGCTTGCGCTTTATCAGCACCAAATAGCACTGCTATATCTACCATATAGTCATAGTAGGAAGAGACCAGCGTCTCGTTGAAACCTTTTACTAGATATTCAAGACTGATGCCGTAATCTGGTTGATCCAACATTAATATGCGTTTGGAGCTATTCTTCAGATCTTCCTCAACAGACAAGTCAATAAGCAGATCCGTACTAAGACCAAATAGCCTTGATTTCGCAATAAACGACTGCCAAGTCCAGGTATTATCCGCATTCCAGCGCTCTCCCAGCAGCAAGGGCCAACCACCCAAGCTTTCCGCCAGCTTCACTATTGGCGTCGTACCCAACTTTTCGATTTGGGTTTTATTCATGCAAGCCTTATACAAGAGATTTGGCAAGCGATAATGTTTGGGATCAGTTGCTGGACGCTCTGCTGTTATAAGCTGCTTCAGCTGCACCTGCAACTTGTCCCCGGTAATGGAGAACAAGTTGACCGAATTTTCATCATCGGGTATATTTTCTGTTGCCATAAAGTTGCCACAAGCAAACTCATAAAAGTCATCGCAGGGATTCACTTTGGAGTTCATCTTGCTCAGCACACTTGACGCAGTGTTGACACATTCCTCGGTTAGACAGACATTAGTCTCGGAGTCTTTGAGTTTTTTTGCACCAGCTTGTGAAAACCCATTGTGCTGGCTGGAAGTTAGTTTAAGTTCTTCTTTATTAGAACGCAGCGCATAGACCACGCCAAGACCCAAAAGCACAATTATAATTAGCGTCAAAATGTTAAAAATGATTAAACATTTTTCGAGCGTTTTACGTCTATTCCACCAATTCGCATTTTTTATAAAAGGTTGCATGTTAGCCGCTTTACAAAGTTCCCTTGGCCAAGTTAACTATTTTTGTTTTTTTTTTTTAGCTATTCGTTGTTGTGTAAAGTTGTTTGACTACAATGTGGCCGATTTGTTTAACAATAGGTTTTTATTTATTTGATGCAAAAGGTTATTCAAAAGCTGAGCACACACACATGAGTTCCATCCAGCTCATTCACATAATTACTGCATTTTATTTTTTTAATTAATTAATTTGTGTATTTTTTATGCACGACACACACGACAATTTTTTGATAAGAAAAAAAATATTATAGTCTACGACTTCTCAATCCACGGGTCAACCACTCGGGTGAGCGACTAAAACATGACTGAAATTTAAAGCAGTTTCGTCAATAGTTAAATGAACATGAGCGTGGAAATTGTAGAGAGCGTTTGGCTTGAGTTTGTACACAGTACACAGCCAGCCAGTCAGCTGTTTGTTAGAATCATTTGCCACCGCAACATGCATACAGAATGATCTATTTTTTATCTAGATTTTTAGGCGACACTGCGCAGTATTCGGTTGATTTAAAAACTAATCATAATATTTCACCGTTGCCATTAAAATTGGTTATTAAACGAGTTAAATGCTAAGGGCTGACATAAATGGACTATGAGATACTCTATAGACTCACGCAGCGTTAGTTGAATTTTGAACGCCGTTGGTGCATGATAAAAATATAAAATAAAGTTCTTTTAAAACTATACAATAAATACTAAAACTATAGAATTTGAATATTTGGAAATTTAAATGCACTCTGTAGACAACCCTGGCATTTTGTGAATTTTAGAAACGCGTGCTAGAAAATGATAATTATAGTTCAAAATGTGGCCAAATTCTAATTGTAACCTTATCTCTTCACACTGGAAAAAAAATTATACTATGTGTAACTCAAAACTGCCTACCTCTACCCTTTAGTTCAGCTTAGGCCTAAGTCAGACATAAAATCTTAGCTGAGTTTTCAAACCAACCACAGATCTGCGCATTCTCTAGTCCTTGAACTTAATATAAGTATGTTCTAGATGTTTAGAGATGTAACACTCAGCCGTAACAATCAGCTAAGAATCCAAGTATCCAAAAAGTTTAAGATGAATAATGCGTTTGTTTATGAAGACATCGTAAACAAATTTGGTATTCGAAAGTGTTTTATAGTTCCCAAGTACTGTACCAAATTTCATCAAAATCGGTTGACTATATCATATAGCTCCAATAGGACCGATCGGCCAAAATAACTTTTTTAAAGAAAAATTCGCTATATTTCGTTTTTTAATAAAGATATCGTAACCAGATTTGGCGTTTGGAAATTTATTTGAGCACTTAAGCAATGTGCCAAATTTGAACAAAATCGGTTGGCTATATCATATAGCTCCCATAGGTCCGATCTACCAAAAAATCGATTTTTTAACAAAATGTGTTGTGTTTCGTTTGTTTGTTAAGATATTGGGACCAAATTTGACATTCGTGAGTAATTTATAGTTCCTAAGCACTGTACTAAATTTAATTTATAGCTCCATAGGATCAATCGGTCCAAAAAAACGATTTTTATACCAAATTCGATGTGTTTCGTTTGTTTGTAAAGATATTTGAACTAAATTCGGCATTCAGATCTTTTTTAAGGTATTTAAGCACTGTGTCAAATTTTATTGAAATCGGTTGACTATATCATATAGCTCCCATAGGAACGATCGGTCAAAAAAACAATTTTTGCTTAAAAATTCTTCTGTTTTTGGTTTTTTGTGAAGGAACCAGACTTTATTGCAAGCTAGTGGTACAGGGTATCCCAAATTCGTCCGCGCCCGACTTTATGTACGCCTTTTTTTATTATTTCCTTCATGAAGCGATCGCTTACTGAATTCAGGCCATTCTCGGGAAATTTTGTCTTTGGAATCATACACAAAGTCCAAAGTAACTCAAAATTTAAATTCAAATTAAAAAAAATATAAAAATTTATATAAAAAACTTTCATTTATTTAAAATTTTATTTATTTCAAAGTTTTTCAAATACAAATTTTATATATTTTTTTTATTTGAGCAATTCTTCAGTAAAATTATAAGGGATATTAAAACCAACAAAAAGTAAAGGCTGTGTTGCAGAGAATTGAAATTTGGTTGTTCATGACTTCTGAGTTATCACTGCTAGAAAGTAAAATACCTGCAGTTAGAGATGACTTCGAATTTTAGAGCATTAAAATTGGATTAAACCTTTTTTTATTAATGAATTTTAACAAATGTCAACTAAAAATACGGCGGACTTTGGAAGCAATCAGCAGGGGTCTCTGTGTCATTAAAAGTTTCAACTCGTGCGAAATTTGGTTGAAAGGGATTTCTGGGTGGCGTGCTACAAATTATCACACAAAAAGTCCAAAATGATTCAAAGATAAAATCAAAGTTGGTAGATTGAAACATTTTTTTGTTTTTATATTCCCGCACGAGCGTGTAATTG
The DNA here is from genome assembly GCA_037043745.1 of Chymomyza amoena. Lineage (NCBI taxonomy): Eukaryota > Metazoa > Arthropoda > Insecta > Diptera > Drosophilidae > Chymomyza > Chymomyza amoena. Next base: position 32,011 of record JBAMAX010002048.1, read on the forward strand.
TTCCACAATATGTTTTTACTAAACAAAATTTTACTCCATTTTATGATAGAATGTGGTACATTTATTTGATATGGAAAAATATCTTCGGAGTAGAGAGAAATTTTTTATAAATTAAATAATGGTTCGAATTAGGACATCATCACATGAACGTTAAAATATTTAAAAATATAAATATATATAAAAGACCTAGGAATCTTCGCCCCCTGCTCGCTTCGCTCACCAATCCCCTTTCATTTCCTCTTCAGTCAAATTCAACTTCTTTCTACCCATTTCGCTAAATTCCTTACTTACATTTTCTACACTTTCAAAATGATGTGAAAAAAAAACTTTTTTATATAATAACCAATATCGATAAACATAAAAACACAGATCGGTATATATTAATATTTTGGAAACCCAACTGCACATTTTGCAAAAGTAATCAAAAACATAAAACAGGAATGATTAAATGTAATGGGACCAACTCATTTGCCAACATAACATACTTTTTACCCATAGGGTATAGGTAAATAATAATATACTATGTATATAGACTTTGGCACATTATGGATGTTTGAGTCGTGCATATATTTTAAGGTTTAAACTCCAACAAAGTATAACCGAAGCCAGGTATGTAACTTTAGGTTCCCATTAAACGTCATTGACGTAGTAGTTGAATATAATGATTCATTCCTCTTGTAATTTACGTCACTATGTCTGGCTGTCTCATAGCTAATATTATGATAAATTTCTTGATGGTAACCTAGGTGGGCTACCTACTATATAGAGATTTAGTTTCTAAGCCACGATTAAAATCGAAAACAAACTATTTTACAGGGGATTATTAGAGACACGTAAACTTTCAGTATAAACCTCGCTTTAAATCATTGCAAATAAAGCAAACTTGGCATCGAATTTAGATTTCTGATCGTAAATTCAATAGCTTTCGGTTTTTGTGCGCATTAAGCGGAACGAAAATTTGTTTTTTTAGTCTAACTTGAAAATAACAATTACAACGGACTCATCTGGAATGTATATTGTCACTAATTTTTTCATATATGAGTCAGACACTAGAGATCTTTTTGAAAACGACTTGAACGCACTGAACTGTCTTGGATAGCACATTATAATATTCTTCTACAAAAATGCCGACAAAATTTTAAATTTTGTATTTCGGAAGTAATAAAAATTGTTTAAGTTAATTAAAAAGCTGACTGCAATAATTTCTTTGACGATGTAGGTCGAGATTAAAGCATGAAAAAAAAAAATGTTGACGGCTATTACGAAATTATAAATTTTTTAGAAGTTTCTTAGAAAATTAAAAATTTATTAGGATTCTAATTCCAAAACGATCCAATGTGTGACGTTCGATCACTATGTTGTATAACTATCTTACGAAAATCGAATAAGTTTTGGGGCACATTAGAAAATTTATTGTATAAGGATTAAAATCGGTGTCAGATTTTATTTATATCGCTCGGAATTTCGTTAGTTATTATATTTCCCTTTATTTATATTCACTTATCATATGAAGTAACGTCTTTTTTCAGTATTTTTGTTTTAACTATCAGATTAAACAAAAAAAATGTTTTAACAATGCAAGGATTTTATTTCTAGTACAGTCTCGTTTTTTCCTTACCTCTCATTTCCCTTAGTCTGTTCTTAATTGCAATTGACATAATTTATGTGACTCATTATCTCGTTCTCTTCTTTATATATGTCACTATGCGCTTTTCTGCATTTTCATTTCTTTTCCTCTTTCCCTTTTCACTGAGCGTACATTTTAAGTACAAAATCGCGTTTATCTTTTGTATCATAACATCTGCTATTATACCTGCTAAAATGTCAAACTAATAGACGGAGACAAACTCTTTAGCGTTGTCACTTAATTAACTTTCCACAATAGTAAAAGTGCTTTATTTATATTATTCTTTTAAATGATTCATCTAAAAATAATGGACTAGACGAGAAGAGGCATAGCATAACTGCGAACTTGATGTCGCAGTGACTATTAACAGCAGTGTTTAACAGACGATAACTTAGCAGTGATGCGCTCTGTTAAAATTTGTACCGCTTTACATAAATGATTTATGTTAGTCTAATATATGACGTTTAAATGACTTTTAAAATATGGGTTTTGGTCAATCAACGTCGTTGTATGCCCACAGGAATGAGCTTGTGTCGATAAGAATAAATGTCTACACATATCATAATAATGCAGCTATAAACTAATTTATAGATTAACAGAAATGTAATGAGACAAGGCCATTGAGAGAAAAGTAGCCATTGAGAAATAAAGTATCTCCTATGTTCTTGTGCAGCCCATTTGTTTTTAATGGTCTTAATTGTGGTCCAACCAAAACCACAGAAAGGAACAGGAGTTGTAGTTAGGGTGGAGAGACCTTATCGTGCTAGATCGTTTGCGATCATGTTTCCATGAACTCCTGAGTGCCCTCGTATTCAACATAGCACGACTTTGACCCGGAAAGACAGGAGTTAGCGGTAATTGAAAGACGCTGGGCCAAGTATCCATAACAGTAGAGATTCTGGTGTGGAGTCCAACGACTACAACACCCACACACTCATCAGTTTTGGACCCGTCCGTGAACAACTGTGGCCAAAGGAGGATTCCACCTTCTGAGATCTAAATTTCTTGCGATTCCGTGATCTTAAGATCCGATCTAGAGCAGATCCATACGTCAGGAATGGAATTATGACATAATAAGGAATTCAATTTTAAATTTTAGTGGTAATAGCTCGCTCTATATCCGAGATCTAGTCGGTCATGGCTTCTCAAGTCACTTTAAACGTACCTAAGATAACCTTGGGAGGATTCCGTATATTCTTCTATAGTCTCGATTTGCTGAAACCTTCTGATTATATTTTGTCTTCCTCTTGGAGAAACAAGTACTGTCTGATATTAGTACATGACTATATCGATGTCGATTTCTAATTTTTCCGGTTTCCTTTTAGGCTGAGACCCCTGTTACTTTGGCCCAGGCAAAGCAGATTAATTTTAATGTGAATTTTATTCAAAATTTAAAAACCAGTTTACATTTTAGAAAGTTCACCGGCAAAGGCTCGACTCATAAGGATGCCCTTCTGCTTTAATTTTTCGCTCGGCTTGACATATCGTAGCGCTTTGCAATGTTGCCACTGTTGTCCTTGTCCTTGTGGGTGGTAGACTGGAGGACTGCAGGCTGAAGGCAACTTGGCTGGTGATATATTACACAAGGTAGCAGCAACTGTGCGCCAGCTTCGCATCGCTTAACGCAGCGATGGCATCTTTTTTTCACAAGTGCGCCAGGCAGGTATTTATGCCGCACTTGACTTCTAAAGCGTCACCTTAACTGTGGATGTTGCCTTCGCTCTGCCCTTAACCGGCTGACTTAAATTGGGGGCGGGGAGCACCAGTTGAAAGAGCAACCTTATATGAGCATATCATATTTCACACATGTCTGCCACAGTCCCCGCTTGAGTTGCTCCGGTTGTCAACATCTTTCAACACCTTTAGCTTCTTGTCGTTGCCAGATTTGAGTGCAATTTAAAAGTGATTTTAAGTGCACTTGCCTTTTAAATGATGGATTAGGCTAAAGCATGTTCCTGGTAAGGTAGCCTGAAACTCAAAGCATTTCAAAGTTACTCAACGAAAAGTTGTTGTTGCACTTTCGAAGTTTGCAAAGTTTTCAACTATGTTTGGCATTACTTTTAAAAGTTTAATGGAATTTGGTACAAGATAATTTGATGCCAATATTACACAGTTTTTTTTGCTCACATTTTCACTGGAACTCAAAGGATCTCCTGTATTTTGGTAGCCGCAATTTAATAAACCAAAATAAAGTTTGCAACATAATAATTTTAAATAAAGCCAGCAAAAGTTAAAACACGGATGAATAATTTAAAATTTACTGAGCAAAAAGATTATGAAACTTTTGCTTCTGTGCATGGCTTTATGGAGTGCAGCTTAAAGTTTAAAACCGAATTAAAGTTGGCTAAAATAATAATTTTAATACCATGCAAATATGTTAGAAACTATTTGAAAATTATATTTGCAGCTAACTAACAAAAATTAAATGCCCGCATAAAGTTCTTAAATAAAACGGTAAAAATGTTCTACATATTAAAGCCAGAAAAAAAAAATACACAAAAGTATGGAATATTGCATATTGAGAGTTAGAAGGATATTAATGGGAGGATATTTTCGGTCAAAAAGCATTTAGCATAGTATTATTATTTTCTTGTTTATAAAATGTTGTATTCATTTAAATATTAAATTAAATACCACTGCGTTGTCGTTGTAATTCAGAGCTATATTCTATAAGGATCTTGCTCTATTTATCAATTCATCAAGATGGTCTAAAAGATTCAAAGCTTTACAAATCTCTATGGATCACATTGCAACCTATTTCATTTTCCCATTTCTTCCTTATATAAAATAGAAATCTTAATATTCTTTAGGTATCCACCTTTTAGGTGATATTCAAAATAAAAGTACAAACTAATTATTGTCTTATTTATTTTATTATAATTTTTAGCAATATGAATATCAAATTTGAATTAACTATTGTTGTATTATTAAAATGTTAAAATATTTTGTAAGACTTTTCCATTGAACGCATGCAATATTTATAAGTATGGTCAAGTAGTTGAATGTAATAAAAGGTTCGGTACATTTTCTCCCCGGATTTTCTAACTACGGCCCTAGTCGTTATGCAAGTTTAAAAGTAAAAATTATTTTTTTTTATTTAAAAAATCTTTGATAGATAAAAACCCCAAGTCTTGCACAGTAAACCAAAAAAACTCTGAACACACTTTAATCGCTACCATCCGGTGCCATGGCCCTAGGAGCTAGCTGTTAGTGGTACATTTGACTTCATCCTTTTTTTTTAGTTAGGTCCTCGCTCTGCCACCGTTCACAGCGCAGCAGCAGAACAGCGGCAGTTGCATTTTTTTGGTAACATGTTATCCAACACAAGCAACAGCTTGCTTGCCTGTAAATAATCGAACAACACAGAACACAGAAATTAACTCAGTTGAAGAGAACTTTGCAAATACAACATGTTCGCTTCAAACATGTTGCATTGACCAAAGTAGACCTTTTTTTAGCATTAGCCAACCTCAACCAGGTTGGCCCATTCATTTTAAAAACAAGTTTCGTCTCGTGCGCTACACGTTTAACGCATGAGCAAAAAAAAACACGTCCAGGTTATTGAGCTTAATTACCTGATAAATTGCTTATTAATTAGCGAATTATTAGACAATTGCTCTATTAACATTAATCATGTTATAAAGATGTTTGAAAAGTAGAGGAAGGGAACTGCTTTAACATATCAGCTATTGAGCATATATCGGGTTTTTCAATAGGGACGCTACAAAAGTAGACCAATAGGGACAGCAAACGACGCCATACTTTTCCCGTTCTCTTGACATTCTCTTCAGTAAGGTATAATAATTATTAAAATTTATTACCTAAATTCAGGAGTCATTGGCCTCAACTTTAAGAGCGCTTCGTCCAATTTATGGCCGTCATAATAGTCCTGCCAGATCAACAATTGAGAGTCTAGTGAAAAAATTTGAATCCACAGGCACAGTACAAAATGCTCCCGTGCCAGTGAGACAAAAAAATGCCCGAAGTGTCGAGAATATTGCTGCCGCAATATTATATTGAGGAAGACCCAAATCAGTCTCTCACACGTCGTTCTCAAGCGTTGGGCATCTCTATGACGTCGTTGTGGCGAATTTTGGAAAAGATCTTGGCCTGCATCCTTACAAGATCAAGAACTGAATCCGCTTGACCACCAGAGAGCGTCGTATGTTTGTGAACTGGGCTGAGCAACATCTTGAAAATGATCCGGATTTCTATCCAAAAATCATCTTCAGCGATGAGGCTCATTTCTGGCTGAATGGCTTTGTCAATAAGCAAAATATGCGTTATTGGTCAGGCAGCAATCGACACGTACTCCATGAGTCACCATTGCATCCCGAGAAAATTATGGTTTGGTGCGTTTTAACGAACGTGAAATTGCAGCAGTATCGGCTGATTTATGCGTTTTTCACACGAATAAAGAATTTCATTGCTCCTCAAAACCGTTTTCGTTTTATTTAAAAAACTTTTGTAGCGCTTTTATTGAAAAGCCCTTTATTATTATTGAAGCATGTGATTTTTCTTGGATATCGAACCGATTTCAAAATCTTAATATCAATAATAAACTAATAGTAATTTTTATTTCGATGTGAAGCTTTCATGATTTTCTTTTTGTCTAAACTTTATAATAAAGAAATTTTAAGTTTCCTTTGTACCAAAAAAATATGTTGAAATTGTTGCATAATATTGTAAGTTTGGCTGGGTCAAATTTCGTAGAAGCGATTAAATTTATAAAATATAAAAGTTTTTTTAAGTCCCCTCACTGAAATATTAATGATTCCACATTAGCATTCTTTTTTCCGGCGAGTATGTCACGATTTGAGCAGAATAAGCGAAAGGGTGGCAGATGAAAGGCGCTATTAAAAAAAAATTTCATAACTTTTTTCTATTTATCGAATCTGTTTCATTTTATTTTGTATTTTGCAGATTGATTTTTAGATTTAATAAAATGATTGATAATTGGGACACTGAGACAAGATTTCAAATTGTCCGGCGTTATCATGCACAAGAGTCCCTAAAATGGGTACAAAGAGAATGTAGGCTCCCGTTTGGCGACACTCCTCCGATCAGATGGACTACAACGAGGCTTGTTAACAATTGAGGAGTGATTTTTGCTGCTTTTATGATGTTTTTATTCCTTTAGTTGTCGGATCTCAAAATCCTTCAAATCATCTTTAGGAAACAGTCGGAAATTGTTATCATTTGCCAACTGCAAAGTCGCATAGAAAGCTAAAGCAGGCGACAAAGATTCGTTCGCCTCTGGAGGCAGCTTGCTGGGCAACTCTGCACATAGCTTTTGAAAGCTGACCACACCTGGGGCATACTTCTCATCCATGTATTGCGGGTTGGGGTGCACTGGCATATTTTGCTCTGGTTTTTTAAATTCATTTTGTATAATCTCTAGACCAGTTTTCTTCATCTGCTTCATGTCAATTTTCTTGGCGCGCTTGGCGTATGGTACCACAATTTGAGTAACCTGAAAAAAGAATACATTTAGTTAGGATCCTGGTATATGTATATAGTTAAAATGGCTCACTCGCTCAGGCGCTCCCTCATAAAATGAGGGTATTTCCAGCAATGTATCATTACTAGGATTATTTATGGACTGCTCAAATTGATTTTCGGCAGTCATGCAGTCTTGGTCTTCTTTGATGGGCAAAGTACCATCTGCAGTAAATAGAGTCTTATCGAATAATTCCACATCGTCATTTGCATCAGCATTATTTTTGCAATTGTCGAGACATTTAGATTCATCCACTTCAGAAACACCAAAAGTATGCCCAACTTTAATGCCGGGCGCTGTCGCGTATTTAAAGAAAATATCGTTTTCAAAATTAAACTTTGTGGTGAGTTTCAGCTTGAGGGGATCCCACTTTTGACGATTTACCTTACGCAGCATAGCATTGGTTTCCAAAGGCAAAAACTTTCCTTCATCTGGCGGCTTATTGAAATTAATCAGCTTTAAACGACGCTGCGTAGTTGGACGACGTTTGGGTGCTACATCTTTACCGTCTGTAGCTGCTTGAGCACTCAAAACATTAAGCTCAGGCACGGGATCACACACGGCATTTATTTCAAATGCAAAACGTAGCTCTTCGGGATTATTCATGGACTCGCGCTGCACGCTGTCCATAATATCGTTTTCCTCATTGGTAATATTATATCCTGTAAGACTAGGGCGGAGCACTAGCTGCTGGGCACAACGTTGCAACTTTAAAATCCAATCCGCCGCCATAGTTTGCTCAGCCACGAAGTTTTCTTCGCGTTTGATAATGGAATAGTCGGATATATCCTGCACACCGCTTACATCCCAGAATTTGCTATTACTTTGTAGTAGTAGTACTGAATCACAAGTCGGCAATACTTTGTGCATAAGACGATCAGGATGGTTTATTGAGCCAATTTTTGAGTTCAGCTTGGCCAAAATGGGATCCTGAACTAGCACGGTCTTCGAAGGCGCATTCAATAACGCCTTATTCTTTGTTGTGCAACACATCTTACGAAGGCATATTTTGGGTTTGGTAGATGCACCACAGCCATCGGTGTCACCGGTATCAATGGTATCAGTGGTAACCTCAACATTATCGAGCTCCTTGAGCCTGCGTGCATTTATTCTAGCAGCCAAACGCTCTGCGTCCAAATTATTTGAGTCAGCACGCAGACTGTAAACCTTGGAGGACATCTCTAACAAGGTGCCTGCCAGCTAAACAAAAATTTAATTTTACGCCCTATGTCAATGTGCAATTTAACTTACATTAAAATTGTGCAGCGGCTTGTGATGGCGCTCTAACAAACTGGACAATGTGTCGATGATTGTCAAAGTCCAGGCACTGTCACGGTGTAGCTTATTGCCATTGTAGATCTCCAGGCAGTGACGAATGCTCTCGTTGTCTTCAATCGAAGGTGGCGTCAAGTTCTCTCTCTGCCTTTGGTCCACCACCAATTTGCGCCGTTTGAACTCTGGACTCTCATCAGCCTCGTCATCATTGGTTTTTGTTGGCATTACTTCGTTAGATTCTAACATAATTTTAGCAAAATTATTTTCTAAGCAGCTGTTCTATGTTAAAACAAATTATGCAATTATAGATTTATCCTATTTTTTTTTAATTGCTTTATAGACAGCTAGAGAATTAATTATGCTTACTTTGTTTTTCGAATACACACGACGACAGCCTATAATAGGCTATTTACACCGGGGCGCATCTGATATCTGGCATCTAATGTCTCAGGTGCTACGTATGGATCTGTGGTTCCAACATCTTGTGCAAATGCTTCTATCTTATTGTGTCCCGATGAATATATATTCGATCATTTTTCTGTGCAACTCTAAATTCGCTGCAAAAATGTAAACAATGTCCACAAAAAGAGTGGCAACTTTGAATTCGGAACAAGGCGCCAAAGCCTCATATGTTTATGGAACTGGCACACAATTTAAAATATGCGGCAAAATATAGAGGAAAAAACTTTTCAAGGCGATCCAGCAAACGTTATAGTCAGAGCTTGTATTTTAACAAGTGTATAAAAGTAGAAACCAATTTTATACATTTGTTTTGTTTATTACTTCAATCAATATCTTCACAAACAATCGAAACACAACAAATTTTGTTGAAAAATCGATGTCTTGGAAGATTGGCCCTGTAGCAGATATATGATATAGTCAACCGATTTTGTTCAAATTTTGCACATTGCTTAAGTGCTCTAAAAAATTTTCAAACGCCAAATCTGGTTACGATATCTTTATTAAAAAACGAAATATAGCGAATTTTGCTTTAAAAATCAAATAAACGCAATCAACCCCAAAAAGGCACCTGGTCTTGATAAAATTGACGCCGACGCCAGAGTAGCTAAGGCTCTTCCAATGGCGGCCATACGACGGTATTCGCGAAAATTTTTGAAAGAGTCTTTTTGAGAAGAGTTTTGTCATTTTTCAGCGTGACGAGCCGAGTCCCAGCGCGCCATTTCGGTTTTCGTCCGAAACATGGCACGCCTCACCAAACTCACAGAGTGGTGCGGTACATCTTAGACTCCATCGAGCTAGAGGAACTCCGACGTAATAAAATTACAACCTGGAGAATTTTCAAACGTAATATTACTCTTGAAAATATTATTAAATACAAACGAGCTAATGCCCTGTTCCGCAGAGAACTTAAACTGTCCAAACAACAGGCGACTACCATATTTACTTCATCAATTCAACCAAGCACTCCCACCGCTATAATTTGGTCAAACATACATCGCTTTTGCGGCCTTAACCCCATCAAAACTATTCACTGCATCACGGTTGTCCCCAACAATCAAGGCACCACACAAAAAAGCTCGATAGCAGACTTATATGCACAACATTGGTCTAACTTATCATTAGATCAAAACTTTGACATAGATTTCATAAATAGCAAGTACACACCAATACAACCTCAATACACCCCCACCCCTACAGCTCAATTAATAGAAACAGAAATTACCTCTATAGAACTCAGCTCAGCATTACACTCACTAAAAGGTTCAACCCCAGGTCTTAATAGAATTTCGTGCCCTATGATAAAACACACTTCACAATCACTAAAATCTAGAATTCTTAAACTTTACAAAAAAATATTCAACAGTATCATACCGCAGACATACAGCCTAATTATTTCCATACTTAAACCAAAATCTAATAAAAGCGAATTGACTTCATATAGACCCATCTCCCTAAACTGCTGTTTAGCAAAGACACTAGATAAAATAATTGCTAATAGACTATGGTGGTTTGTAACAGCTAATCGCCTACTACATCCTCACCAATCCGGATTCAAAAGAGGGAAATCGGTTGCAGATTGTCTGCTATTTGCAGACCTTCTGATAACCGAAGCACTTTTTGCCAAAAAACATACCTCTATCATTACCCTTGACTTTTCAAGGGCTTTTGACAGGGTTGGCATCCACACAATAGTAGACCAGCTACGATGCTGGAAGGTTGGACCTAAAATAATTCGATATATTCAACACTTCATGATATACAGGAAAATTGTAGTACGTGTGGGAAACCTAACCTCCAAAATCTATCCCTTAGAAAATGGTATCCCACAAGGCTCCCCGATATCTGTAATACTCTTTCTCATTGCTTACAACAAATTGGCTAACATCATCGGTTTCCATAAAGAAATTAAGTTCAGTGCATATGCTGATGACTTCTTCTTAATCATTAATTTCAACAAAAAGAAAAATATTAATTTCAACTTAGATACCCTCTTCCAAAACATCCAAAGTTGGTGTTCCTATTCAGGGGCATCTCTGTCACCACAAAAATGTCAGCATTTGCACATATGCCGCAAACATAACTGCACCTGCCACATATCATGTAATAGCATTCAAATACCTAATGTATCTTTTGTAAAAATCCTTGGTTTAACAATAAATAATAAATATAGATGGGACTCATACATAGATAAACTTATACCTTCATTAATGCAAAAACTCGATATAATTAAATGTTTAGCCAGTCGCAAATTCAATTGCAACACACATACCATGTTATCCGTAACGAAATCCATATTAATATCAAAAATAGACTATGCCCTATTCATTTATGGTCACACACCCAAATCTTCTTTGAACAAATTAAAATCCACATTTAATGCCGCTATCCGTCTATCCTTAGGAGCTTTCCGCTCCACACCCATTAACAATTTACTTTACGAAGCCAACATCCCACCAATCGAATCTAAAAGAGATTATCTCCTATCCAAATCTTTTAAAACCCTTCTGCACTGCGAAGACACCCCCATTTATAAATATATCAAACAATACAAAACAGAATCCAGAACTCCCAAGCTCATTTCTTCTATAGCTAGAATCATACATTTTTGCGAACACAACAACATACCATTTCTACCCCTCAAAATATCAGTCCCAAAGCCTCCCTGGCTGTTAACTGATCCCTTATTTAACACATCACTCAGAGCATACGACAAATTGAACACACCAACCGACACTTACAGGCAACATTTCCTTAGATTAAAATCTAAGTTCCCTAACCACACGTTCATATATACAGATGGTTCATACCACAACAAAATTGCAACCTCTGAAACTGAGGTACTCAAATATGGCAGCCTACCACACTACTCATCAATCTTTTCTGCTGAATCAATAGCCATACTTGAAGCAATAAACTTAATAAAAAATAAAAGTGGCAACTTCATAATATGTTCAGATTCGCTATCAGCAATAGACGCAATTTCCAACATCAACAATAATAATATTTACCCCTACACAATAAGATCCCTGCTAATAAAATCTGCTCCTAAAATTAAAATCATATGGGTACCAGGGCACTCAAATATAATAGGGAACGAGTTAGCCGACAAAACGGCCAAAGCCTGCCTCAACAGACCTTTGATCCTAACCCAAAACTTAAACCCTACTGACATAAACAAATTTCTGAAAACTACACTCTATGAAAAACTGCGAAATAATATAACTAATTGCAACACAAAACTTAATCAGAAACTCACTCCATATACCCAATCATCTGCAAACTGTAACTCAAGAGACCATTAATCGGTATGACCAAACCATAGTATCAAGACTTCGATAAGGACACACTAGACTCACTCACCAACATTACCTCGACCCCAATATAACCCTATCCTGCCCCAATTGCCATGCAATCAACAATAGCAACTTAGATCATATACTAACAACATGCCCTGCAATTGTAAATATTAAACATAAAATTTTCCAAAATAACAATCCTACACACGCACTTGCCAACCTCACCAAAGAAAACAATCAAAATTATAACTTATCTAAGAGAAATTAACATATACCACCTTATATAAGTGCTACTATTAATTTATTAATTAAGTTATTTATAATATTTAAAAGACAGAACCGAAGGCCTTAGCAGCCAGTGTTCTACTATACCTCAAGTTAGTTTTAGTTTTGTAAACTTTTCTAACTATATTATAAATAAAAATAAATACAAAGCTATTGTGAATGCCTGTGAACAAATATTTTATATTCGTATATAACTCCTTGATAAGGAATTGTTTGAGCAACTAAATCTATTTACAGAGCATATATAGAAGTAATTGAACTAAATTACGAATATGTATTTAATGAGTGTATTGACTGAAACTGGCAAACTCGTATTACATTAGAGGCAGTCGATCGATTGTGACAGTAAACTTAAAATCTTCTGGGAACAGTTTTACAGCATGTGGATACATGAGCTTGTAGGTTTGGCGAATTGTCATATCGCAAACGCCGGTAATGTCACCAATTTCTTTATGGCTGCGCCTAGTTTCCGATGCTTGGGAGGCCATATAAATGGCAGCAGCTGCCACTGATATAGGAGACTTTCCAGCCACAATTTCCATTTCAACTGCCTTCTTAGCTATATGCGTAGCAGCGCGCTGCACCATGTTGGCCAGATCTACAAAAAAGTAGAAAGAAGAAAGTCAGACTATTATCCTTATGTTTAACTAACGTATTAGTTACCTAGATTAGCGCAGAAGCGGCACATAAAGTCTGTTGTAGTAATCAAATCCACGCTTGTCTTAAGGGCTTTAAGAGTCAATTTAAAGCATTTGCCAATTTTCTTCTTGCTAATCTTGCTTACTGCACAAATTTCTTTAAAGGTGCGAGGAACGCCTTCCTGACGGCAAGCAATGTACAAGCAAGCAGATGCCTTGGCATCATTCGATCGTCCCTTAAGATTCTTGGCATAATGTACCTGCGGAAGATATAGTATAATTTAATTTAATTATTATATTTCAACTTTTTCCTCTTACTCACCTGCTTGAATAAATTATTTGCGCGGTCGATTATAGCTTTTGGCAGATTAATACGATCTGACATGGATGAAATTTCCCTGAATGCTGCTAAAAGCGCGCGATCTGAGCTGCTCATCGTGCGTCGGTTTTGGTATTTGGGTGCACCGAATGCATCAAACGATGCTGCACCTGTTCCTGGACCAATTATGGTAGACAAATCACCATCATTGAGCAGGGGATTTTCTGCACCACCCACACGACTGGGATCTTCACCACTTTTGTCATTGCTAAAGGTACGCCTTTCAGAGCCCACATCAATGACACGATCGCCAACAAACAGACCACATTCGGGGCAAATCATGTCACCAGCGCGATAATACTCTATTAGTATGGATTCAGGGTGCGCATAGCAGCACACCTTGTTATTGGCGAGGCTGAATTTCAATTGTATTTATATTAACATATAGACCAGGCTATTCCATTATATTAAATATATTACCCTGATGAAGGAGCCATTTAAACTCGTTTTACAATCTTTCAGTTTTTTTCTTTTAACTTGTATTAAAAACTTTTGGCAGCGAAGAAAAACGTGAACAATAGCAATGCAATGGTATTGGCAGCAGCTTTGCAAAACAATTTATCGAAGCTTTTATCGGTGACGGTGTAATTGCGATTTTTATTGGCAATAATTGCCGATTGTGCACACTGGCTTCAGCTGATTTTGACAATTGTAATGGAATACGAACACTGAACTAAAGAAAAACCAATATTTGCAATTCTAAAATAAAAATGGCTAGAAAGCATATTTATTTTACCAAAAATCTAACAGATCTGCAATTAAGAGTTGGGTGAACCTAGTTCATTTCACTGAACAAGTTCACTCGTTTTATTTTTCAGTAAACGAAGTTCTTTTCGTTCAGTTGTTCGTTTTTTCGCCGTTGTATTTTTAAGTTCATAATGTAAATAAATAAAATACAATAAAGCAGACCAAAACAGAAGCAAAGCAACGACAAATAATAAGATAAAAGATTAGTATAAGAACGAACAACTGTATAAGAACGAATAATTGAATAAGAACGAACAAAGAACAAGTGACTAAAAAAGAACGATGCACTAGTTGAACTTATTCAGTTCGTTCTTTTAAGTGAATAGTTCTTTTTTGTTTGTTCGTTCGTGAACGACCCAGTACTACTGCAATTAAAAGAGCAGGCCAAGGGATTGTTTGCAGCAATATGTAAATAAGACGACGCTAAAAATTGTTACTCTAAGGCCAAAAAAAAGTGCATATTGCAAAATAGTGACTTGAGTATTACTTTTACGATAGATAAAAAATCTTACAAATGCGGCATATTTTACAAATCGTGATCTTTGCAATTTAAAACTAAAGCGTTGGGATCATTGCTGTCAAGATTGCAGAAGGCTTTGGACATAGATGGTAATTTGTTGAATGGAAACTTCTTTTTGGGACAAGGCTTAATGTAGATGGACAGCTACGGTGAAGCGATGAAACATCTATAGTGCGGTTAGTTTGTTGAAATTTAGAATGTGACAAAAATCATTTGAAACGAATATCGGATCATATCTCTTTAAAAACCTTCAAGAGATTTTTGGCACATAACTGATCAAATGCATAATTTTTATATATTTATGAATTTTTTAGCATTTGATTTGTCAAAGGGGCTTTGGAGATGATATTACATTGCATTTGGGACTGGCACGTAAAAAATGTTGGAATGTTATGGAGGAAAGCGAATACATCAAAAAATTGAGTTGCAAAGCTATTTAAATAACAGCGCTTGGTTCTATTGAATTTGAGAAGTTGAAAGCGAGCTTAAGCAGTGACGTAACTACGAGTATACCATCTGAGGCCCATTGCAAATTCATTGGATGGGACCCGTAAAAATGGTCACGTTTTACTTATTTTAATTTTAATAAACCACTCAAGTAGTTAGCCAACACAGGTAACTATTTTATTTTCAAGAGCGTAGATTAAAAAATAAATTATATTATTTTCTATTATATATTTATTTAGAAAACTATTTTCTCCTAACTTTTTGCTCTACAAAAGTATCTATAAGATCCTAAAAGTTTAAAAATCGGGTCACAGAATTTTCCACAGAGAGTATACCAAGCTACGTAACCTGTATTGATCCAACGAGTTTGTTTTAATAAGTTTAACTTAAATTTTTTATTTATTTTAGTTTTAAAAATTTTCGTTCTGCAAAGGAATTGTAACAAATCACATTAGGATAGATGCAGGACATAAAATGATTCTTAAGAATTAATGAAACAGCAACGGTATAATAAACAATGGCTTTTCTAATTCGTCTCTGAAAGTAGACCAAAAACTGAGAATTTCCAGGGAAAATTATTTAGATATTCCTTTTTTATATATACTAAAAAATGTTAAATCTTTTTTTAAAAGATCAATGTCATTTAAATTAAGAAGATTGCCAAATACAGAAATTGGAAACAATTTCATTCAACGGGATGAAACACGATTTTTTTGTATTATGTATATTATTATAATGATGTCATATACTGGATAAAATTTGTTCACTTTGAGCAAACTTTCCGGATGTTGGAGGCACTTATCTTCGCAAAATTCGTCAATATGAAGTTTAAGCTTCCTCTGACAAGTTTTACAATATTCAAGTTTGATGTGTATTTTTCTTATTTGCAATAGGATTAAACAAGCGCGCTATAAAATAAATATTTTTTGATGCTCTTAGATTCTCTTTATGTTAACTTTAACTTAAATATTTATTGGCAATTATTTTTAATTATTTTTTTCTGACTCAACCCAAAAAATGAACATGCATTGTTAAAAAAAACTTTCCGAAAACCGCCCTTGTAACAAAAATAGCTAAGTCGTGTTTAATTTTAATAAATATTGTTGCTTAAGTAATACTATTATTGTGTTATTTTATTTAATATTCAAAATAATAGTAATATTTGAATGAAAATTAAATTTAAACAACATGTACTTATAGAAAGGTACAAAACTGCTGCAGTCATTTCAGCTGTTTTTTATCAAAATATAAAACTAAACTTTCCGTTTCTTTGAAATTTTTAAAACGTCCGAATATGTTCTCAGGTGCTTATTACGCCTTAATTCCATAATTTTATAATTAAATTTTATAGTTTTATAATAAATTGTCATAATAAATAGCATTTTCACAACATTTACAAATTTTTAACAAAAGGCAGTCAGCTGGTAACAACACACATATGTAAATTTATCGATAAAATGAGGGAAATATACAATTGTATCGAAAATAAAAAGGGAAACAGAATAAAATGAATCGGTTTTGATTTTCCGGTTTCCGGAGAACGGCTGATAAGGTTGTTATTGCTCAAATTCAAGGGTGGGTAGTCTCTCATTTTACATAATACGGAGATAGGACACAAGATTCTGCCGCAGCGCTGTCGGCATACGGGATGCCAGCTTCCGATTCTTTGCTATAATACCAAATTTCCCATTGATCTATTTTAACACTAACTGCTAGAAGCTAGAAATGTTTATACTGTTCCAAAAATTTGGAAAACAACATCGCGATCCTAAGGGTCGCAGTGTTACAATTTATGTCTGAACAAATCTGAAAACAGAGATACTCTAGGCAACGAGTATGGCGAGAAATATGCAGCTAGACCCCCGAAGAAGGGCATCGTGAATAAAGTTTTCACACTTCTTTAAGCATTTTTTGTGGCTACTCCAGAAAAAGGTCAAAATTTAAAGATCCAATTGCAAATGATTTTTTTGTTTTGTATTTAGCAGCTTTGCGAGCCGCCAAAGCAAAAAGCCGACGGCAAAACATCCGCTCATTCGCTTTGTGAAAAACTAAACTAAAAGCAGTCTATAAAATAATTAAATAATTTAAGTAATGGAAACAATATATACCAATAGGCACAATTTTCTATGATGAAAAACTAAATCCTCTTTTAAGTATTAAGGAATAAATTTGCATTTTTTTTAATACTATTAACAAAGTCAAAAACAAAAATATAAAATAAACCAATTGCTGCAATGCACATCTAAGTGAGAATAATTTTCTCGCGTGAGCTGAATCATTTAAGGTTTGGGAAGAGATAATATGCCGAGGGAGCCAAATCGGGCGAATATGCTGGATGCGACAGCAATTGGAGCCGTAAGTCATTGATTTTAGCCGTGGTTGCGATGCTCTTGTAAAAACAAAATTTTTTACGCTGCATTTTATGCCGTTTTGCAGCGATTTCGGCCTTCAATCGCTCCAATAATGCACAGTAATACTCGCTGTTGATGGTTTTTCCTTTTTCAAGGAAGTGCACGAAGAGTATGCCATGATAATCCCAGAAAACCGACGCAATTACCTTTCCGACCCATCGAGCCTCCCTCGGCCGCTTCAGAGCACTCGTACCGGCTTCAGTCCATTGACGGGCACTCATTCGGCTCTCTGGTGTATAATAGTGGATCCAGATTTCATCAACAGTACTAATCTTTGTGGTATCTGCAAGCTCGCGCACCTTCAAATTCACCATTTCATGTATTTTTTTGACATTGTCCTCTGTAATCGCATCAGAGGGCATGCTGCTGCACACTTGATCGGTAGTGGAGTTGCGGCCACCACGAAACTCTGGAAACCAATATTTGACGGTGCAATCTGACGAAGCATTATCACCATAATATTTATCCAAATTTTCTTTTGTTTCCTTCGCCGTTTTGCCTCTCAAAAAATTGTTTTATGAGAGAACGGAAATCGTTTTTGTCCATAGTCAACACGATTCCAAACACGTCAACAACAATCAGCTGTCAAAACAAAACTAAAGACAGTATCGCACTGAAATTTGGCATGTCTGCCTAAATATGATCGGACTTCAGGGCACCATAACCATTTTATCATAACCTAGGGTAGCGAGCCAATATCTTGCCAATCGTATCTTGTATATCGACCGAGCCCATATCCACGCAGAGTCCTCACAACGCAATATTTTTGGTTTTAACGAGCCCAACAACGCAACAACCAATGCACAGTGGTTCCTGTTGTATGGAGATGGAAGCCAAAAATACTTCTTGTAAAAATATCAGATTAAAAATTTTTGTGGGACTTTATTATAATGCAAAAATACAATATTTACGAAATAGGCGTGGTTAACGACATCTACCGCCTTTCCTCGTTAAATAACATAATAATATTCAAAAAAGATGAAACATATTATAATACTAGTCTCCACAATAACCTTTTCGTCAAATCGGTATTTAATAAAATTCCCGAAGCTTTACTTGTACGCTGATTCTTTAACTTTTTTATGTATTTATTTCTGGACTCAACAGCTTCTTTAGAGAGCTCTCCAATTGAAACTAACGCGTTTTCTATTACATCAGGTGTGTGTATTAATATTTTATTATTTATTTACCAAAAATATTATTTTCTCTAAATTTATCAACGTTTAAACGATATTATGGTAGCACATTTATCTGTTAAATTTCTATTCAATCCTGTTATTTCACCAGACATTAGACTATTATTAAAAAATTCTCTGGCTGTGTTTCCGTCATTGGCATATCCACTTCCACCAGTTTTTAGTTTGTCTACAATTACTCCAAGTTTTCTTCGAAATACCAATTAGATTTGCAATTTTCTCTGCTGAACTTGCTGTCTTCCTTCTTACGTTCTTATTTGGCATTTTTTGATAGGAAGTCTATAAGCCAACTCATTTTCCTAAACCTATCTGCAGAACTCTTGGCTTTGAACGGGAACATTTTTTCCAAAAGTCACATATTTTTTTAAATAATTTGGACGATTTAATAATTCATTGTGCTCTATGCTCCACTTAGGAGTCCAGAACTCATAGTAGAAGTTGTAATAATTGATTATTATTGCATTAACCATTATTTTCTATTTTATGCTTAACTAAATCGAACGTGTTCCTCGATTGTTCAGTTTGTATATATATTGGCGGGAAGATGCCATTGAAAATATGTTCCTATTGAAAAAACTGCGCAGGGTAATAAAAAAAAAATATATAAATAGTGAAGAAAAAGCAAAAACAAACTAAAACACAATTCAAATCAGTCGATCAGACCAAGCACAATAAAAGAAAACAACAATAATAAATATACAGTTCCACTTAAAAAGCGCTCACAAAAGCAAAGAAGCAGCTTTGGTCAAAAGAATATTACACAAATCAGGGAATTATTATTATATACAATAAAATCATCAAACACAACTAAACCCTTTAATAATTTTTTGAACGATTGAACACTTACCATGACACAGGATTAACATTAATTTTCTTTTAGACACACAGCGCGAAAATTACACTAAAATGATATTAAATCAAAGGTAATATCTTCAACTGTGAAATTCATTTTGTTTCAAACAAATTTACCTAATATTTCTATATCGATTCGATTTGCGAGTATAGAGACCTTCCAACGTCACATTAATATGAAAACTCTACTTGAAATGAAAATCAATACCAAAGAGGATATTGATGATGCCGATGAAGTGCTACGCAGGAAAATAACTGGCGCTGCTAATCTAGCTGCTCCTACGCACTATAGTCACCGTAAACACCCACCTCGCAATTATCTTCTGCAGCTTCTGAGGATAAGCGTTGCCTGCGAAAAAATTATCTTCCGACTGACTAGGCCCTCTATCGTAATGTTGCTAACAGACTTAAAGAAGCTTTAAATAACTTTAATCAAAGAAGGATAAGTTCTCTTCTTACTAATGTGAGTCCAAAAATTTTATGGAAGCCTCAGCCTTTGGCGTTTGACTCGGTTCTTAAAAAAACCATCCATTAAAAGCGCTCCAATGGGCTCTGGTGTCGTTATGACCGAGCCCGTGCTGAAGCTTTCTCACATCACCTGGAGGATCGTTTTACTCCCTTCAATATGAACTCAGGTTCTGAGGTCGAGGAAACTCTGGAGGCATTATCTACACCGCATCAACTCGACCTGCCAGTACTCCCCGTGCGACCTAACGAAATTGTGGATCAAATAAGCGCAGTCTACCCCAAAAACCTGGCCTTGATAAAATTGACGCCAGAGTAGCTAAGGCTCTTCCAATGGCGGGCATACTCGCTCTGGCCAAGATATTCAATGCAATTATGCGTCTGGCATATTTCCCAAAGGAGTGGAAATGTGCTCAAATTGTTATGAACCCTGCCAGCCTTTGCCTTATCGCCTGATTAGCCTGCTGCCGGTATTCGCGAAAATGTTTGAAAGAATCTTTTTGAGAAGAGTTTTGTCATTTTCAAGCGTGACGATCCTAGTCCCAGCGCACCAGTTCGGTTTTCGTCCGAAACATGGCACGCCTCACCAAACTCACAGAGTGGTGCGGTACATCTTAGACTCCTTCGAGCATCGACGCGTCGCTACTGCGTGGTAGCATTCTTGGATGTCAAGCAGGCTTTTGACAGGGCAGCACGAAGGGTTACTACAAAAACTTAAATTTGCCCTTCCTGCTCCCCATAATCAAATCATAAAATCATTTCTTGACAATCGCTCTTTCAAAGTTATGGCAAAAGGTGAACTCTCGGAACGATGGACCATTAAAGCTGGAGTGCCGCAAGGTAGCGTTCTTTCGCCATTTTTATTTACAATTTTTACTATGAACATGCCGAGCTCAACGGGCAGTTCTGAGCTTATAACGGCAACATATGCCGACGACATTGCTTACTTTCGTCTTGCTCCAGCGTTCAAATGGCTGCTGATGCCTTGCAGAACCAGTTGGACATTATCGCAACTTGGGAAAAAAGCTAGAACATCCATCTTAATGGTGACAAATCTTCCAGAGTTTTATTTTCGTTAGGGAAAGGCGCAAATCCTGCGCTCACTTTAAATGGAGAATTAATTCCAATTAAAACATCGCACCCGTATCTCGGCATTCACCCCGACAAAAAATTGTGTTGGAGAGAGCTCATTAAAATAATAACAGCAAGGTGTAGAACCAAAATTGGGAAAATGGAGTGGCTACTTGGTACTAAAAAAAAAAACTGCAAACCAAAGCCTTGTTATTCTAAGAAACAAATAAGCTATTTTTGGAGACAGAATTTACTTTAATCACTAAACACCAAAAATAGAACTGGTACTGGCAAATGGACCTCCAGAGCTAGGTTTGGAACAGAGGGTATGCTTTGCTGGACTAATGTGGGTGGTATAACACCAGAAGTAAAGCTTACCACTGTGATCAAAGGTGAATTTTCTTATATTTTCAAAATTTTTATTTATTTATATAAATTTATTTCATCCCTTTCCGCTGCAATACTCTTATGATCACCAATTTTCCAGATATCATTTGTCAAAGTGCCTCCTTCAAAGTAGCTTGTAGAGTCTTTTGCGATTCAGCTTTTATTATTAAAACGATATTTGTTGATTATTTGCCGAAATGCTGCATAGTGAATTAATTTTTCAATTAAATGGAAAAGTAAAATATAAAAAGCTTTTGTGTATGCCTGTGACCAAA
>JBAMAX010002049.1:0-42637 GCA_037043745.1 Chymomyza amoena
TGTAATTATCAAAATTCCTCTTCAGACTGCCTCTCTTAAGATTAAAGAGCATGCCATAGTTGCCTATACTTTCATTGTTATAACAGCCAAATTGCAACTCTTGTTGCACCCTCAACAACAACAACAACAACAACGACGACGCTACAAAGCATTACTTTTTGTTGTTGTTTCAGCTATTATTTGTTGTTTACTATGACAAATACTTGATGAATGTTGGTAACGACCTTCACCTGCTCTGCTGAGCCGAGCCGAGCTGAGCTCCAATCCAACCCAAGCCCAAAGCTCAAATCCAACATCTGAGCACTTGACATGACCTCAACTCAGACTAAAATGTGAGTGCGACAATACTGGCTGGTCAGAGTTGCCAGCGCCACTTAAAGTTTGCTCGTCTTTTCAAAAGTATGCGACGAGTGCAATAAAAGAAGTCAAGATTTTTATGGCTTAAAATGCAATCCTTTTGCTTTTTTTATGACACGTATACGCAGGACTTTAAAAAGTTGAGAAAACTTATGGCTCTCTAAAGCTTATACTATGTATATATATATAATATTTATGTATTTTATGTACTCGAGCTCAAGTCATAAAATCAGTCACTAGAAATTTATCTATAAAAATTGTTTTTTTTATGATTTGATGTTACTTTGATTATTTTGAATTACGAGGACGATGATAATCTGCTCCA
This sequence comes from Chymomyza amoena, assembly GCA_037043745.1. Taxonomy (NCBI): domain Eukaryota; kingdom Metazoa; phylum Arthropoda; class Insecta; order Diptera; family Drosophilidae; genus Chymomyza; species Chymomyza amoena. Next base: position 683 of record JBAMAX010002049.1, read on the forward strand.
TTAAATAATTACAAAGGTCAACATCGTTTGGTTGCTGGAAATCTTAAGCTGATTTCCAAAATAATTTTCAGCGTAGAATTCAGAAAAAAACCTCGAAGTAAAAATTTTCAAGAGAAATTACACAGTAAAAAATTATTTTGTCAAATGCTTAAAGGGATATATTTCATAGCTTTGAATAACGATAACTTTCTGAAAAAAAATCGATCTATTCAACTCTTAAATTAATGAGTAAGTGTGGTACTAAATTGTGTAACTCGAGAGACAGACAATTTTTTTGCACCCTATACATAACCTCAAAAGAAGGGAAATATTCTTTTTTTTTGGGAACATATTCAAATATCTCCAAATTCGTACGTGTTGGGCTGATTCTGACCACGGATTTAAATTCTACGCAGAAAATTACTTCGAAAATGACCCTCAGGTTTTTATATATATTATTAAATCCACTGCCCATGGTCAAAGTTAAAGTAATTAAATAAAATTTTGAGTTCGGAGTCAGGGCTCTGATCGAAGACCTATTCGGCGGTAGCGATCTCAAAAGCAACATCGGATGCCTGAACTCAAACCAACTTTTAATGGTGCCATTGGAGTTATGTCAAAGACATAACGAACAGTGGGAAAAACGCTCGATTTATTGCAACGTAATTAATAGCATCTGAAATAATAGAAAAAAATGCGTACGTAAAGTCGGGAGCGGACGACTTTGGGATAACCTGTACCACTGCTTGCAAAAAAACTAAAAACAGAAGAATTTTTAAGCAGCAATATTTTTTTGACCGATCTTTCCTATGCAAGCTATATGATATAGTTAACCGATTTTGATTAAATTTTACACAGTGCTTTGGTACCTTAAAAAGGACCTGAATTTGGTTCAAATATCTTTACAAACAAACGAAACAACGAATTTTGTATAAAAAACGTTTTTTTTGACCGGTTGTTCCAATGGGAGCTATATGATATAGTCAAGCGATTTTGATCAAATATGGTACAGTGCTAAGGAACTATAAAAAACTTCCAAATACCAAATCCCAATATTTTCACAAACAAACGAAACACTATAAATTTTGTTCAAAACTCGATTTTTGGAAGATTGGCCTATGGGAGCTATATAATATAGCCAACCGATTTTTTTTCAAATTTGGTACATCTTTGGTATATCTTTATTAAAAAAGGAAATATAGGAAATTTTGTATAAAAAAAGCTATTTTGTCGAGCGGTCCTATGGGGGGAGCTAAATGATATAGTTAACCGATTTTGGTCAAATTTGGTCCAGTGCTTGGAGACTATAAACAAATTTGGAATGGTAAATTTACTTACGATATCTTCATTAACAAACGAATTACCCATCTAAACCTTTTGTTTTTTTTTTGTGGTCGTCTGAATATAGGTATCTATATCCCTATAGGAGCTATATAATTTAATTCCGATATCAAAAAAATAAAATAAACTTAAAATAATAATGCAATACATTTTTTTTTTATTTCAATAAACTCTTGCTAGAGATACAATTCATTTGATTTGTTGCTTAAAATCAATTTATTTACGCATTGAGTGCTTAAAAATATAAACAAAATTAAAGCGGCATTTTATAGATCTTCATAAATTGGCAACACCAAAAAAAAATAATTCAAAAGTTCTTAGAACAGAGGCTATAATAATTATATGCTAGCCCTCTTTGGAGAATATGATTAACCTATTTAGTATCTATAATATATATGTCTTGATTTAGTAACGATGAGTATACATAGGTAATATTTGTTTAGTTTATAAAAAAGTATTAAAATGGTAAAGGTGCCAAATCTTCTTTTAAGGCGCAAAGCAGCGACGTGCCAAGCCGGACTCGAAGAGGGTGACATTTACATTTTTAGAGTCCTTCTCGTCTTTAGCCAATACTAAGTAGGCGGTCTTCGTCTAAAAAATATAAGTAAAATTAATAACTTTAATCATAATAATAGCAAAGTATTAACACCATTGATTTGGATATAGATTCGGATTTATCAAATTAACGTCGCATTCAATGTGCGGAGCAGATATGATGAAGAATAAAAAATAATTTTTTGGATAATTTAATCTTATTTTTGTTAGCTGTGTAAAAACCCCAGCGGATACCTACATGGGGTTTAAGTAAACTAGTCAGGTGTAGGAGTGCGATTACGTCGAGTTTCACCCGTCATTTGGAAGACTTGGATTACACAGAGGACATATGTCTCATCTCTTATAAACTAAGAGATATCCAAGCCAAAGCGAATGATTTCGAGATCCTTGCCAGCAAAGTTGGACTCTCAATAAACGTATTCAAAACCAAAGCGATGCGCCTCAACCACACCAGTCAAGGTAGCATTACCATCTGCGGGAACACTATCGACTTTGCCAATAGCTTCTCATACCTTGGTACCACAATTTCCACCAGCGATGGGGTGGATGAGGATATAGAGAATCGTCTCAACAAAACACGATCTGCATTTGGACGTTTCTTTCGCATTTGGAGAAACCAGCAAATAATCAGAAGAACAAAGCTGAGAATCTTGAATGCCTGCGTCAAATCCATCCTGTTGTACGGCAGCGAGAAGTGGCTGGCCCCGCAGAGAATCATGTCAAAACTGCAGTTATTCGTCAACAAGTGCCTAAGGGTTATATGCGGGATATTCAGGCCCAACAGGATATCAAACGCGGAACTATGGCACTGTACTAAAGTTCCTATCTGCACTCAGATATAGAACACGCAAGTGGCGTTGGATCAGCCTCTTAGGAAAAATCGAAGCAGCATTATCAGGATGTCTTTGAAATGAAACCCCCAAGGAAGCCGACAAGTGGGAAGGCCAAAGGCAATCTGATGTCATACAATAATACATGATTTGTCCCTACACAACATCAGCTGGGACACAGCTAAGCAAACTGCGCCAAATAGAGTCCGGTGGAAAGTTTTTGTAGAAGCCCTAAGCTCCTTGGAGTAGTACTAAAAGAAAAAAAAAAGTAAGTCAACTGAAATTATTATACGAAGCCAAAAGCTTTTCGTAAGCGTCATTTTAAACGGATTAGACGAAAAGGCTATATATCACAAGGATTCAACGGATAACTCTAGAAACGTGGCTCTATGCTCCACTTAGGAGTCAAAAATACGATAGTAGTAGTAGAAACGTTGCGATTTCAAATGGCATGCAGAAAATGGTGAAAAAGAACATTTTCGACTAACTAAAAGAGCGATTTTTTTCCAAATTTGTAACTGCGTCTTTTAAGTTTCAGCTGGAAAGTCTTAAAGCATGATTACAAACTATAAAAGTCTCCTAAACGAAAAGAGCCTGGAGTAAACTAATGAAACTTTTGTTATCTAGGTCTAGGAATTCACAACCCAGTTATCCCATATACATCTATTATAAAATTCAAGTTTCATACCTCTTCATCCACATGCTCGATTCTTCCAAAGAGCAATCGATTGTTAACCAGTTTGTAGAAATAGTTGACGGCCTCTAGCGACCAGGACGAACCTTCCCAAGGTGCTACAAAGGCCAACCGAGCGCGATAATACTGAGGCGGAAGTAAGCCGAACTTCTTATGCAAATATCTTATGTTGCTGTGACTCACAATGATGGTGTTGCCAAAGTCAACTAGTTTTACCTGTAAATAAGATCCAAAACATAAGTAACAAATTGAGTACTTAAATAACTACAAGATACCTTTGCATGATTGGTATTTTGACCTGGCAAGAAAGTCTCAATTTTGGCACGCTCCCAGTCGCCATATTTTGATTGAACTGCGCACAAATGTCCGCTCACCATAAGATGTGAGAGCATATTGAATTTGTCTGCAGATATATGAGCCATAAAAATCCCTTTAAAAATTAAAAAAAATCAGATGTTAGAGCAAGGTAAATATTCGAGTTATATTTTTAAACTTACTGCATATTTTCCGACATTGCTTTATATTCCTCATATTTATCGTCAAGCATCCAGCAATAAAAATCATGAGGCGATTTCATCTACTAAGAATAAATATGGAGATTGCAATACAGTTGTAAAAGGAGGCTTGGAACAGTCTTATTAACTTAAAATTAAAGCAACACTTTAACATTCCTCTAAGTCGATATTGCATATAAGAAATTGAAATACTACCTTGACCAAAAAGTTCCAGGAATCATTGCTACATCTTTCAATGACATTCTAAGAAATTTATCTGAAATGCATCGGCATCGAAATCCGACGGAAACATTAAAACAATCAAAGAGAGGATGACCATAAACCGTAAATTGACCATTACAGAGTTGGCAGAGGCGTTGGGCATTGCATTTGGATCCGTACAAAGCATTTTGGTAGAGATGCCCTGAATTTCATGCAAAAAAGGACCGCGCAAAAGACACCAAAATCAAGAACAATCGAATCCACCTGATTTTGCTGCCTGCGAGATTTTCCTATTTGGTGTCGACTTCAAAAATTGATCTATGGAAAGCGTTACAGCACCCGAGATGATGTCATCAAAAAATCAATAATGGATTGACTGCAAACCGATTGTAAAAAAAATGTTTCGAGAATTGGATCAAGCGCTGGTATATGTGCGTTGAAGCCGATGGGAAATACTTTAAAGGAGACAATATTGATTTTGATGAATAGTCTTGTATTTTGGATTTTCTGAAAAAAGTTTCGGGAACTTTTTTATAATGGCAGTATGTGGCAATGTCTTGACATACGTCTGGGTATAGAAATCTTTTGGAAAATATAGCGAACATCGAATTTGATCCTAAAGGGTAATTTTATACATTGTTAATGTTCTCACCTCTACCAGCTGCACCTGGAAGCAACTTTTCACTTTAAGTGCTTTCACAATATCACGTTCTGGTAATTTGTGATCATTGCGCATAGCATTAAGCGGATAGTCCACCTGGAACACGCGATGATCCTGCAAGAGTCGTGGGAAATATTTCAGCAACTATAATGCACTCTTAAAAATGATTTTTAGGTACATACCAATGCAAAAGCTGGTATGGCATCCTCATCGCAGCCATTACAACCATCTGAACAAGCATAGACAATCAAAACCTTCTCATCCAAGGACGAACCATTAGTGGAAAACTCTGCGAGGGCAACAGAATTCTTTAAAATAGTTGCGGAATGCAATTCGATGGATCTATTGGGCAAGTCTTTAAGCGAATTGGTACTCTCTGCATGCGTGGGTGTTACTTGTTTATTGGTTGGTAAAGGCTGCGCCGTTGCAACTTTTTCGGTTCCCAGGTTAATACTTGCTAAGGATTCACACAATTTATTGGTTTCTTGTTCAACGTTCTGATTAGCCACATTAGATGGATTGGTACGCTGTTTGTAAGTTGGCTGAGCTGCATTGGAATGATTAAGACTCTTATGGTCTGATTGCTGAGTCGTAGCCGGGATAAACAGGGATAAACGATGTTTCTTCGGTTTTCGCATTTAGTTGCTGTATGCAGCCTGAGTCCGTGACCTGGTCCTGAGGATGACGATGTTCGATACCGGTTTTGTAGTGGGCAGGCCACCTGCAGTTTTCTTAAGCTTGGGCTTCCTTTGGCCTTTTACCAATTGTGTGTATATGTGCAGATCTGCTATTAGTGATTGGTGCAACAATAGCCATGGGTCCAGACCCATACACCTGCCAAAAACATGAAGACTTGTAAGTTTATCCATTTGTTGACTTAAATTAAAACTTACCAGCACTGTGTCCGGAATGGAGTGCAAAAAACTTGCAATATTATGGAATCCGAACTTAGCAAATGGTACGGCTGTGCCCTCCTCGTTAAGATAGTCACGTTCAAGTTTTTTTATGGTCATTTGACGCGGTGATGATATAAGCAGGGAGTGCAAAACTTTTTTAACCAAGTCAAGCAATCCTTGATCGTGCTCCATTTTGGCAGCGTAAAATGCAGCAAGAAATTGTTAAAAATTAAGTAAACGGCGAGGGTTGCGAGCCTGGCTGCGCATCGATTCGATTTAAAATAGATTTAATCGATTCTTTTCTTGTTTCGATTGTTGTTGATTGATCATCGATCTTTAATTTATATTACGGCGGATCAATTTAATGAGGTAGAAAAACGGTTTGGGGCTCTCAGCGATTTTGATTCATTCTTTTAAGTATTTTAAACTATGGTTCCAAAATGAATTTTGGAAGTGGGAGATTTCATAAAATTAGTTTTCATTTTCAAAATATTCAAAAATCGTCTTAGAATTTAAGTTCTACAAGTTCCATCTATATTTAATTCCACCAGAGGACGCTTTTAATTTTCTACAAATTTTTATTTTTTTATTTTTTTGATGAAATTTTTAAATTTAAAATTAATTTTTACGTTTTCTCGTATTAAGTTTTGAAGTTTTTACTTTATTAATTTTTCGGTTTTTTTTAACAAGAGCTTTGCATTTTTGATTTTATTATTTAAAATTGTGGAAATAAATTTAAGTGAATTTTGTATAAATATTCTTATTTTTATATAGATTTCCTTTCCTGTAATTTTCTACGGTTTTAACTTGTTAGCGCCTATTGTATTATTCCGACTAATCGATTAAATCGATAACCACCTAAAAGACTGCATTGCAGCGATAATAGCAAAAAGCACATGTGTACACTCAATAAATGTTCGATAGCTAATCGTGGCTATCTCGTAAACTTGCATCACTAACGTCACATTTCTGGAAAGTCAATGTCGTTGTTGTAAAAATTTTTCTCATATCCGAAACGTTTAATTATTTTTTTTTGCAACTCTTATATCGCTAATATGACGCATATTAATTATGATTCGAAAGTTTTGATGTCATTGGGTAAGTTAAAAATTATAAACTTTTTTCATTTTAATGTGAGTGCTATGTTGCAGACGAGTATGGCCTTATGTATGTACCTAATTACACAAAGGTCTATGGACGTAATGGCCAAATAGTAGGTGAGCCTATAAAACGTCGTGGCCAAACTAAACGTGCAGGTAATATAGTAATTGGACAGAAAATTAACAGATTTTCAATACAAAAACCAACAAATTTATGTTTAGAGAACAGTGCCGTAGGTATGCCCGTGCCGGGTGAGCGTGCCCGTCGTGTTGCGTCCCCCGATATTTGTACTACATTCTCTTTCGAGTCATGGGTTAGAGCTGCAAACATGTATGAGGAAGTGGCCACTGAAGATGAAAATCGTATTCCTCAGAACCATGTTGATTGCCATCCAGAACCGAACCAACAGCAAACCCCATTGTGTACTAAGAACTCTATGGAGTCACTAATAAGAAGTGCCAACATGGATGAGGTAGTGCCTACTCAATTTAGCAGAGCTTCATTTTAAATTTAATCAATTCACAGATATTGCGAGGAGAGGTTCACTTTTGGAAGGCAGCAGCTAGATCTGAGCAAGCGGAACCAATCGGATCTACCAAATCTCTGCTTGAGTGAACTAAAGACCTTTCCCTGCCCTATAAATAAACACATACATAGGTTAGACGAGACATAATTTTTAATACTTATGCTTAACTTTCCATGAAACAGATTTTGAATATGAAAAATATGCTTAAAAAAAAAGAGCCTTCACTTAAAGTTTATTAATTATTGTAATCAGTTTATGACATAATGTTATTTTCACGATATTGTAACATGATCAATCAAATAATAAACAAATTTGTTGTAACGTTTATTATTAAAAAATATGACCCTGCCCCACCAGCTTGCAATAATTTATTTATTTATTTATATAATTATAAAGTTTAATTTTATTCTAATTTATAAAAGTTTTTATTGTTATATTATTTTTATACTATTTACATTAGTTGTTTATTTTAAGTCTAGATGTGACTTTCATGAAGTTCTTTATATTTTCGGTTTTGGTCTCTGCGAGTAATTCTGAAGGTTTTGGAATTTGTGGAAGGTGCATAGTTTGAGCATAAATTGGCAGTGCTTAAGGAGGTGCTCTCCTATAAGGGTACTTGCGTTGCAATATGGACAGATCGGCTGCGGTGTTTTGTTGAGTAAGTGCTCGTGTGTGAGGTTTGTATGACCCAAGCGGATATAATAGCAGCTTGTTTGGTTTACTTATAGGAACTATTGTTGATTCTTTCCACTTTTGGGGGATGGTGCTAGTGTCAAATATAAGTTACGGTGGATCTTGCAGTGTCTGTATTTGTTGTGGATAAAACTATCAGAAAAGTTTAAGTCTTTCGAGTAGTCAGAGCCGACCTTACTGAAAGCATTGGCCATAATATTTGGGTCACAGGTATTGCCTGTTGCGGTCTCTAATGCGTGGAAGTAATTTTTTTTTGACCTTATTCCACAGCAAGTTAGTGGATGAGTTGGGGCTAATGTCTTTGGTAAAATTTACAAAAGAAAAATGTGGAACGCTTCTCGACTTTGCGTGTCATCCTTGCGCAGGGGCCATGCTAATCTTCTCTTTATCGTTCTAATTTTTTAGTATATGTACATATGTATGTTCTGCCGAAGCAAGAACGTTTTGAAATTTGCTAGAGTAAAATTAGTAAATTTCTTTATTATCTTTCTCTTTATTTATATATTTATAAATTAGAATTTCACATTAACTTTCTATTTTAATGTATTTTATCCGAAAGTCTGAATTCTACTTAAATGTAAATTTTAATTTATGAAACTATTAGAGAGAAATATTGCACGTACATACATAAATGTTTATATATATTTATATACATATGTACGTATATACTCTATAACAGAAATAAAGGCGAATATTGTGCGCAAAAATATGGATATATACATGCTTATATATACATATGTACTGTACGCAAAGGTATTTATATATGTAAACTCATACATACATATTTATATAAACACACTGTAACGTATCTGGAAAACGGTTATTCGTTGTCTGTTAAGCAGTCAGCTGTCAATTGCCGGCCAGTGTGTACACATCAGTTAACAAAAAAGCTGTAAAAACCATGTGTCAACGAGTTATCGATACACATTTAAACAGAAAGGCGCTGCCACAAACAGAAGTAAACAAATAAATTGCCAATATATTTTAATTTAAGAAATAAAAAGTGCTTTATAATGTTTGAAAACATTTGCAGTCTATTTTAAAACCAATTAAACTTCACATGATTTGTAATTAATTTTTATTAATATTAATTTATTTCCGCCTGGAGTTGTCTGTCTCCCATCGGACTTGCTCCCAGGTGGCACATAGAGAAACGCTCAACACTATGCAGGGTGAGTGGAATATAAAATACTACTCGTGGACCAAAACAGACAAAGCACTATTCAACCATTGACGACTTGATGTGCAGAGAACTCAGGTTCTGCCTGTCCTTCTTCAGCAAAGAGACCAAGAATTTAATATACAAGCTGATATTGTGCACGAGCTCGTCGTGTTTCATTCCAACATGACCAGCAGCCACAGACAGGCATAGAACTTTCTTCATCTCGAACTTAATGGTATATTTTACTTCCTCGGTCTTGGCCATCATGGACTCCTGATGCAAAAGCAAACCACGGAACTTGCCAGCCTTTTTATCATCATCATAAGACTTAGCAAGCTTCTTAACCAGATTTTTGTTCTTGTTCAGCTTCTTCAAAGCTTCGGCGTCCATGTGCTCTACATTGTTGTTAGCCTTGGCTTCATCGCAATGCCTTAATTTTAGGGCGTGGAATATGCTTCAATTCAACAGTGCCAGAGAAACGCTGGGCCTTTTGGGGATCATAAAACCGATTGCAGTTCCACAGTCTCCAATAAACCACGCTGCTTCTTGAGTAAGTTCTCCAAAATACCACAGACACTCTCGTGGAGAGTATCACGAGGAACTTTAGTGGCCATGTCTTGACTTTACGCCTGACGTTTCACAAAACTGCTTTATAATATTTTAAAACATTGGCTTTCTATTTTAAAACCTATTAAACTTAACATTATTTGTAATTAATTTTTATTAATATTAATTTATTTCCGCCTGGAGTTGTCTATCTCCCATCGGATGCGACCCCAGGTGAATGCTTGGCACTATGCAGGATCCACTAGCGTACCAAAACAGACAAAACACCAGCTTGGCGGTGCAGATATGGATTCTATCACCAAGGTAGGTTAGGAGGGCTAACAACCTTCCAATCTGAAACATTTCGCCTATAATAAACAGATTTTTATATTGGCAAATGAGGACAACCATTGAGACATGGAGGAGGTTACCATATGCAAACCAGAAGGCAAGTTGGCATTTTTCTTATGTAATATATAATATAATAATTATGTAATTTTTTCAGTTGTGCGACTGATGGCCCAAATATTCCAATAGAGCAATTTGCAAAGACAATATGAAAATTACTGCCAGTGAATAAATGTCCGGGAAACATTATGTCCAGGGAAACGTGCTCCACAGATTTGTTGACTCATGTGGATCCGGTCGACCCTGCGGCAAGGTGTACCGACATAAAAAAGTTTCGGCCTTGAAATCTTCAAACATATGAAAGATGTGTTTGGCAGTGTCAAGAGTTATCGATTGTAATCAGCTTTTAAACGTGGCTCAAAGTGAATGGCAGCTTAATTTTTCACTCACGCATTCAATGGTTAATCAACGCCAAGGCCATAAAATAGAATAGAAAAGAATTCAAAGCAAGAGCCGTGGAGAAAATCCGTGAGAGCGAACCGCATCAAAGCAGAGAGCAAATATTCTATCTGCTAAGACAATCATGGCCAAAACAGATGAGCGTGCTCCTTACCAGAGCAAGAAGGAGGAAAATGCAGCTCTTATGGATTTTAAAATGGCCAAAGTCAGCAGACAAGGACAAAGTGCTAGCCGAAGAGTGCATTGTGTTTGCAAAAAATTTTAAAATTTTAAAATCAATTAATTCGAATTCTGATATGCCAAAGTTTATAATTGAGATAACAGCGGATGTTTACAAAAACTGGATATGTCTATAAGTAGAGGCAAGTGGGGTAAATTCAGAAAAAATTTGTCGTAGATATGTTTAGATGACGATACGAAGATGTTTTGTGAGATAAATTGATATCCGAGTAAAAAATTCCGAATTCGGGATTTTCGATTTTTTTGGTTAGCTGTGTAATAGCCCTTAATACATGTAAATTATATATTTTGGATGATATACCGAATTAACTTCCGAAATTAAACTTTTAGATGAACAGCCGTTTGTTTGTTCAACTTCTGTTGATAAAAATAAATGCTTTGAGGAAGAGTTTAAGGAAATCAGCCATGTTTAGAAAGATTTTTGGAAAGTGACCGAAAAATGAAAAAGCAACAGAACCTTCGTCGAATTGGCTGAACAATCTGACCTTGACTGAGGTGATAAATGCAAATAATTTTATTTGGTATACTTACTTTTTTTATTTACAGTAATAATTATAGTTAAAAATTAATAAGTAACAAAGAATTTTAAGTATTTAAAATTTACCCGGCATCGAAAACTCTCTTGCTTTCCTTTCAAAATATCGTCACACCCATTTCAACAAAAAGTTTTGTAGCTTTCAATATAACAGAATCGCAAACATTTAAAATGATTCTTGAATCGCTATTACAAAACATTTAAGATATTTTTCCTTAAAACATACTTAATACGAAACAAAAATTTGTTTTATTTGACGAGTAAGTAAATTGTCTGCATCTTTTAAGTTTCTGCATATTAAAGTGTCATCCACTTATAGGTCGGCAAATAAATTGTAAAAATAGAGATAGCTCCAATAGCTTCCCAAAAAAACTGTCTTAGTCAGCAGTCTGCGAGTTATGATAAAACGTACCAATTGAGCTTAACCTTGGATTAAGCCGCTTGCAGCTCAAAGGGCTTACGGCTGCAGCATGACGTCACTGCTGCCATAGCTCAGCCATACAACTAAGAATCGTTATCTTCAAGACTCTGGAAATGCCTGTAAAGAATTCGATTTTTGGGAGCAGTGCCTGAATTAAAACAATGAAAATTTGATATTTTACTATTTTCATTCTCTTTAAATATAAATTTAGTCATATAAATGTGACAAATTGGATCCATTATTGAAGCTACTTAAATTACGTACGGAACATTATTAAAATGTTGCTGTGAATATTATATTGAATATTAACAAAAAAACTTAGAATGCCGAACGCAGGGTGCCATGATGACCAGCTGAATCCTAGTAAAAGGCGGCGTTTGGAAGAAGATTTGATGGATAGAATGTATGCAAAGAGCTGCCGCATCCGGATACATTTTATAAATGCTGAATGGACACTTGCTAGTGTAGTACTCTAGAAATGGTACAATCCCTCACAAAAAGAAATGTGTACTGTGGAATCCAATGGATTATCGGAAGTGTTTCGTCAATAGGGCTGCGGATCATCTAACTTGGACTAACTGCGACTTGCTGATCAAATCAAAACTGGAAACCCTTAAACAGAATAAAAGTAGGTGTTACAAAACAATTCGTTACTAAGACCAAAAATTACTAACCTATTATTATTTCAGTATTGATGATGCATCGTGATTCTTTTGGCGTATCAATGGTGGCTCCAATTTCCTGCTGACTCTTCTTTAAAATCGCTACCTACACCATCAATCCATTGTGATTAGCAGCTGCCTTCTGACATGAAATAATCGGCAAATCCTGTTCAGAAACATTCAAAACAATTAAATGCCGTCAGCTTATTACTTCAAATAGATGACTTACCATAAGGATGTAATAGATGTCTAATCCGCTAAAGCATTGCCAGCAGCAACGAACGACCTTGCATCGCATTCCACACATCGGCAAAGCACGAGAAAGCTGGAAGTGCTGTCTGCACCAGAACTGAAGGACTTCAGCCGTGCAGCTGATTCAGCTCCATATCTTGATGATGGGAGACATTGCAGCAGATACGAACAATTTTGCACGAAAAAAACTACGTTTTAATTTATATTTGTTTCACTAAAATTTTTTTTGACTTTTTGCCGGAATGATGTTTAATGATGACTTTACAAGACTTTGCACTAGACTGAGAAAAAATAAATTCAGTTTTTGAGTCATAGAAATTTTCACTTTCAAAGCCTACTTGTTAAATTTGCAATCTCATTTCGTGCTAAGTACAATGGGTTAGGCAGAAGTTTTCTCGAATAAAATTACCATCATTTTACAATTAATAAAATTAAGGGAAACTCTTGTAAGGTGTCATATAATAGCTTTTTGTGATATAGTTGAATGCTCTTGCTCTAAAATTAATGTTGTAATATTGTAATATAGTATTTAATTCTAAATTAGGCGGTAAAGCTTACATTTTTTAATAAAATCTAATATTAGTTAAGAGAAGGAGTTCTGGTTTAGAAAATAGGAAGAACGGTGATGGGATAAGGCTGGGCAGGAAACTAGCATATTTTATGCGTAATGTTAATGGGGGAGTTGTTACATAATGGAGAGGTGTTGCTTGGTGTTGGGTCTATTTGGTATGATCAAGACGGATTCTTGTAAGTTTTACTTGGTCAAGTCGTGCAAGATTATTATAAATAATGGGTTAAATTCATGGTTGTAGTTCAATACCAGTTCTATACCATTTCAAAGTTTGTTGAAATAGAGTTTTATGTATGATTATTATTATTGGAATAATTTTTAATAAATGGAGAGTCATCACGATCATAAGAACGGTTGGGAGTATAAATGAGGGGAAGATTAGAAGCTGACTTCGCTGATGTATCAGCTTATTCGTTGCCTGAAATGACTGTATGGCCAGGAATCTAAAGTAATTTAAAATTATGGAATTGGTTCATAATAAGGTTTCTTATTGAAACGGCGTAAAAGTTGCTATAGAATTATCAATTATTATCAATTGTTGAGAGTGAGCGAAAAACTGAGGAGTGAAGGGAAAGAGTTCGAAAATTTCAGAATACGCAGAAATGTTATCTGTTTGAGATCCATCAGTTTAAACAAAATTATATTTTTTGTTGATGTTTTTTTAGTTGAGAAAGAGTTGATGATAGATATCCAAGGAGGTATTTGGTTTGAGATATATCAATAGAATAGGTTCAGATGCTTGCAGGGACTAATTATTTCGTCGATTGTGCTTGGATACTTATACACTACTTTATTGGGTTTAATTAGGTAAGTATCTGAGCGGGGAATCAAAACAGTTAATAATGGTCTTAGAAAATTTTGTTTGTCTTTAGTGGAGGGAGTCTTAAGGAGGAAACTAGTTAAATAAATGAAAAACAAAATATTCATTTGAGTTACAAAAGAGCATTAATTGAATGTGAGTTGTCCTTCTCCAACATTTAATTTAATTCCGTCTAACCTACTTAGAGTAGAGTTTTTTGGGAGTTGTGATAAAATTGATTTGATACCAGTTTAATGTTTTGAAGAAGCTTTTAGTGTTTTTGGTATTATATGCATTTTAAATATACTTTTCAGTGCCCGGTATAAGTTTTAAGGGATTCTATGGCTTCAAAGATGCGATGATTTCTGATGAAAAGGCTGTAAAGTATTCTGAAAGGTTGCCAAGATTAAGTATCTGATTTTCTGTTGTGATGGCGTAAGATGTAATTTAATTGTTTTGAGATCCGTCAGTTTTGGATTTTATGTTTAGAAATGCCTTTTGGTAGACTAGTGGAGAAGTTTTGGACTTATCGGTTACTCTAAGTGATGTATTAATCAAACACTTAAGCATTTCACCGCTCATGGGGTGGGATCTATTTACTATTGTTCTTCTGTACGGTGAAATGAAAATGTTTAAGTTTTGGTTATGATTTATAATACGGTCTGTTGATGAATGCAAAGATGGCTTACTATTTTTGAACTTAGGCGTTTTAAATATTTTGTGAATTGCAGAATCTCTCGAATTTAAGTCTCTTAAGTTTTGGATGTTGAAAATATTTGATTCATATAAACTATTTTTTTTGGGTGTTGTTTTAATTGCCCCTACGGCACATCTCACGGCGGAGTATAATAAAGTGTTTAGTTTTTTCAAGGTGGAATTGGCTGCGTATATGGATATGCAGCACACACTCATTAATTTCGGTAGTTAAGGCAATCCTAATTTGGTTCACCAATATATGGAGGTGCTGCACGAAAATTTAAGGCTGGAGAGACACTATAATATTTATATATATATATTATCCCAAGTGAGGGATATATTTGGACTGCAAAGTCCTTAGTTGAACCGGAGGGCTTGATTATTATATATCAAATGTGTACTGACAGTATCACAAATTTTGGTAAGCTGATTCATGTGGCTCCAATAAACAAATTCACATCCAAGTTTTATTGATCCAAATTGATTTTTGAGAGGTGCAGGGTATTACACTGTCGGGCACCGCTTCTACTCTATTACATTTTTTTCCATACAGAAATCCCACAACATTTCAGACCGTGATATGTCTACTACGTTTTTGGAATCGCTGAAACCGAATTCGAGGTAAAAAGGCTTACTCCTTAAAATGAGATAGCCTCCAAAATACTTCGTTAAATAGAGTCTTTGGGAGTCCGTGCTTTTTGGACCGCGTATTCGAGCGAATTTTTTTCCACATTGTATCGATGGTCAATAAAATATCCGAAACTTAAGTATTAAAAATATATATTTTGACTTTGGGTTCTGTTTGATTAAAAAGCAATAGATGAGGATTTACTTTTTTTATTGGCAATTTCAAAAATTCTTCCAAGATATCGATATGCGATATCTTTTTAATTTCAGCATTTTACTACACTAAAGCAAGCACGTTGAGTGCTGTCAGTTTAACGTCAAATCTAATAGGCTTTTTACACTGAGCGCATCTGAGAGGAACGCATGGGATTGTGAGAAACTTGTTCAAATAGAGCACATCTAGCATTTCGCATCTGTCAAAGTGACAGGCTGACAAGTAAAAGCAGAAAATTATGATAATATATTATAAATGTTTTTTCAAATGAAAATATCAATCTTTTAATGCATTTTTTTAGCATGAACTATTACTAAGCAAGGGTTTCATGAATTTTTGTTGATAACATGAATTAATTGGGAGTATTAATGCGAACGACGAGCTGGTGCTCGTATACATACATAAACATGCATACATATTATACATATGTATATGCAATCGCCACGAGCTGTTTGTATGTTTGTTGTTGTTATGCTGAAGTACTTCGAGTCCATTAGACCTCACCAATGTCTGGAAGCCACTGGTTCAAACATATTAGTAAAGTCATAATTTAAAAAACTATATGTATTTATATAATATTTGTTTAACAAGATGGGTGCTACATCAAAATAAAGTCACCACCAGTTCTTGACTACCATAATTATTAAGATAGTTAACAAAATTCAACTACAGATTTTCATAAATAATCACCGCCGAATCATCGCCCATACATTTTAATGACCCACGATTTGTTATGGTATATTCAATTGTAATAAGTAAAATACAAAACAAATGTTTAAAATTGATTTCTACATTTTTTCCACTCATCAAACTAGAAGCTATGAATGAAACGCTTGCTGGATCGGCTTGTATATTTACTTTATCTATATGTTGCCGCACATTTTAAATTGTGTACCAGTTCCATAAACATATGAGGCTTTGGCGCCCTCTTACGAATTCAAGGCTGCCAATCTTTTTGTGGACATTGTTTACAATTTCGGGGCGAATTTAGAGTTGCACAGAAAAATAATCGAATAATTTCTCATCGGGACGCAATAAGATAGGAACATTTGCCACAGATGCAGGAATGATTTTGAAATTTTCGGAACGGCAGATTCATACGTAGCATCTGAGGCGGCAGATGCGAAATGTCAAATGCGCCCCAGTGTAAAAAGCCTATAAGAATACAATAGTAACCTGAGCACAAATAAAGGAATAAAAATGCTCTTTGGTATAATTGAAGAAATCTCTCGGCCGCCTACCGCCTGGAAAGATGTATTACTGGTCTTGCTTGGTATATCGAATATTGGCATAATCACGTGGAAAATATACGACTATGGCCAGCGCTTTTTCCGTGGAAATCGGAATACGTCTCAACCACCCTCCTACACGCCGCTCACATTCAACGAGAGACTCCACCTAAGGGACTTATCTAGATCAGGGCCCATTTCTTTTCTATGATCCCACACTGGAGCAGCAGAACTGGAGCGGAGCCGACGCCCATACAAGCCCTATCAATATAATGACAAACTACGTCTACAATAACTATTTTGGTATCCCCCTAACTTGGTCCCATTATGACGCACTACCCACTGCCATACGTCTGGAGAACGATGGTCATACACTGCTCTTGAGTGCCGCCTACAATGACGGCGTACCATCGATTGCCGGTGCCAATCTGCAGGATACCTTCAACTTTATTGAGATGAGTTTTCGTTGGAGCTATATAAGCGACGATGGTTCGGAGCACTCGCTGGACAATATGCACTTTCCATTGGAGATTCAGTGTAAGCACAAGAGCGCCTCCAACTCCTCTACCCTTATTATTTGCTACATATTTGACCTTTCCGGCGAAAATCCATACATGAATGAGCTTACCCAGCTCCTGGTTTCCGTGCAGCAAGCTGGCCAAACTGCACAGATTCCTCCATTTCCGTTGAGCTATTTAATGCCAGCATTCTATTCCGGATTCTATAGCTACAATGGATCCCTGACTGAGCAGTCTGGACAACGAGGAACTGAATGGTTTGTGTTTCCTGAGTCCCTGGCGCTAAGTGAACGCCAGCTGGAGGAATTTCGACAGCTCTGTACTTTTGAGGGTAGACGAATTGCAATAAACGGACGACGCGTGAAATCATTGGACGGACGCCGCGTGCTGCTCAATGAATATCGTGCTTAGGAAAATTACTATTTGTTTTAACTTTTGAAAAAAATTTTTTTGGAGTGAATTTTATTATAATATATCGTTATTATGGCAAAATTATCTACTCTTGGATATTATTTTTTATAACCAAACATTTACTCATCGCCAGTTAATGCGAACTTATGGCGGCCCTGACGTAGTATCTTTTGGTTTTGTGATGTCATTCACGGCTGAGGATAAAACTGAAGATATTCAGAAAATATGCATTTATGAAAATTAGTAATTAATTAGTATTAATTAATTTTTTTTGATTAAATGAATATCTGATATTCCTTTAAGGATCATCTGCTTAACACAAAGGAACAAGCAGTTACATTGAGCGTTCGGACCACCTCAAAAGCACATTATCTCTGTTTTCTTTGCGCCTATGGCTTACAGAAGGTTTGTAGCCAATATTTTATCAAGGAAACTATTGACACAAATAGTTCCAGAAATATGGTCAATGGTGTTTGCGATTCTGTTACATTGAAAGCTACAAAACTTTTTGTTGAAATGGGTGTGACGATATTGGAAAGGAAAGCAAGAGAGTTTTCGATGCCGGGTACATTTTTAATACTTCAAATTCTTTGTTACTTATTAATTTTTAACTATAATTATCACTGTAAATAAAAAAAGTAAGTATACCAAATAAAATTATTTGCATTTATCACCTCAGTCAAGGTCAGATTGTTCAGCCAATTCGACGAAGGCTCTGTTGCTTTTTCATTTTTCGGTCACTTTCCAAAAATCTTTCTAAGCATGGCTGATTTCCTCAAACTCTTCCTCAAAGCATTTATTTTTATCAACGGAAGTTGAACAAACAAACGGCTGTTCACCTAAAAGTTTCATTTCGGAAGTTTATTCGGCATGTCATACAAAATATATATTTTACATGTATTAAGGGCTATTACACAGCTAACCAAAAAAATGAAAATCCCAAATTTGGAATTTTTTACTCGGATATCAATTTATCTCACAAAACATCTTCGTATCGTCACCTAAACAAATCTACGACAAATTTTTTCTGAATTTACCCCACTTGCCTCTACTTATAGACAGATCCAGTTTTCATAAACATCCACTGTTATCTCAACTATAAGCTTTGGCATATTCAAGAAATCTAATTATTTACTTTTAAATTTTTTAGATTTTGTTTTGGTTTTAACAATAACTTTAAAAAAACATTTCACAATGCAGTCTTAGGCTAGCACTTCGACCTTGTCTGCTGACTTTGGCCATTTATAAATCCATAAGAGCTGTATTTTCCTCCTTCTTGCTCTGGTCAGGAGCACGCTCATCTGTTTTGGCCATGATTGCCTTAGCAAATGTCTGTTGCTGTGACGCAGATAGAGCAAATGTCTGTTGCTGTGACGCAGTTAGAATATTTGCTCCCTGCTTTGATGCGGTTCGCTCTCACGGATTTTCTCTACGGCTCTTGCTTTGAATTCTTTTCTATTCTATTTTATGGCCTTGGCGTTGATTAACCATTGAATGCGTGAGTGAAAAATTAAGCTGCCATTCACTTTGAGCCACGTTTCAAAGCTGATTACAATCGATAACTCTTGACACTGCCAAACACATCTTTCATATGTTTGAAGATTTCAAGGCCGAAACTTTTTATGTCGGTACACCTTGCCGCAGGGTCGACCGGATCCACATGAGTCAACAAATCTGTGGAGCACGTTTCCCTGGACATAATGTTTCCCGGACAGCGTGAATCCTGGAAGTGCGATTCATTGTTTGGCTTCATTTTTACTGGCAGTAATTCTCATATTGTCTTTGTAAATTGCTCTATTTGGGCCATCAGTCGCACAACTGAAAAAATTACATAATTATTATATTATATATTACATAAGAAAAATGCCAACTTGCCTTCTGGTTTGCATATGGTAACCTCCTCCATGTCTCAATGGTTGTCCTCATTTGCCAATATAAAAATCTGTTTATTATAGGCGAAATGTTTCAGATTGGTAGGTTGTTAGCCCTCCTAACCTACCTTGGTGATAGAATCCATATCTGCACCGCCAAGCTGGTGTTTTGTCTGTTTTGGTTCGAAAGTGGATCCTGCATAGCGTCAAGCATTCACCTGGGGTCGCATCCGATGGGAGATAGACAACTCCAGGCGGAAATAAATTAATATTAATAAAAATTAATTACAAATCATGTGAAGTTTAATTGGTTTTAAAATAGACTGCAAATGTTTTAAAACATTTTAAAGCACTTTTTATTTCTTAAATTGAAATATATTGGCAATTTATTTGTTTACTTCTGTTTGTGGCAGCGCCTTTCTGTTTAAATGTGTATCGATAACTCGTTGACACATACTCTTATGACCACCAATTTTCCAGATATCATTTCCCAGTGCCTCCTTGTAGCTTGTTGAGTCTTTAGTAAAATATAAAAAGCTTTTGTGTATGCCTGTGAACAAACATTTTATATTCGTATATAACTCCTTTGTAAGGAGTTGTTTGAGCAACTAAATCTATTTACAGAGCATATATAGAAGTAATTGAACTAAATTACGAATGAATGAAACTGGCAAACTCGTATTACTTTAGAGGCAGTCGATCGATTGTGACAGTAAACTTAAAATCTTCTGGGAACAGTTCTACAGCACGTGAATACATGAGCTTGTAGGATTGGCTAATTGTTTTATCGGCAACGCCGGCAATATCACTAATTTCTTTTTGGCTGCGCCTAGTTTCCGATGCTTGGGAGGCCATATAAATGGCAGCAGCTGCCACTGTTATAGGCAACCTTCCAGGCAGAAGGTCCATTTCAACTGCCTTCTTAGCTATATGCGTGGCAGCATGCTGCACCATGTTGTCCAGATCTACAAATAAGTAGAAAGAAGAAAGTCAGACTATTATCCTTATGGTTTACTAACGTATTAGTTACCTAGATTAGTGCAGAAGCGGCACATAAAGTCTGCTGTAGTAATCAAATCCACGCTTGTCTCAAGGGCTTTAAGAGTCAATGTAAAGCATCTGCAAATTTCCTTCTTGCTACTCTTGCTTACTGCACAAATTTCCTTCAAGGTGCGAGGAACGCCTTCCTGACGGCAAGCTATGTACAAGCAAGCAGATGCCTTGGCATCGTTCGATCGTCGCTGAAGCTTCTTGCCATCATGTAACTGCGGAAGATATAGTATAATTTAATTTAATTTAATTATTTTATTTCAACTTTATCCTCTTACTCACCTGCTTGAATAAATTTTTTGCGCGGTCGATTATAGTTTTTGGCAGATTAATACGATCTGACATGCTTGAAATTTCCTTCAATGCTGCTATAAGCACGCGATCTGAGCGGCTCTTCGTGCGTCGGTTTTGGTATTTGGGTGCACCGAATGCATCAAACGATGCTGCACCTGTTCCTGGACCAATTATGGTAGACAAATCACCACCATTGACTAAGGGATTTTCTGGACCACCAACACGACTGGGATCTTCACCACTTTTGTCATTGTTAAAGGTACGCCATTCAGAGCCCACATCAATGACACGATCGCCAACAACCAGACCACATTCTGTGCAAATCATGTCACCAGCGCGATAACCCTCTATTAGTATGGATTCAGGGTGCGCATAGCAGCACACCTTGTTATTGTCGAGGCTGCATTTCAATTGTATTCATATTAACATATAGACCAGGCTATTCCATTATATCAAATATATTACCGTGATCCAGAAGCCATTTAAGCTCGTTTTACAAACGTTTAAGATTTTTTTCTTTTAACTCGAATTAAAAACTTCTGACAGCGGAGAAAAAAGTGAACAATAGTAATCGCAGCAGCTGTGCTAAACAATTTATCGAAGCTTTTATCGGTGACGGTGTAATTGCGGTTTTTATTGGCAATAATTGCCGAGTGTACACACTGGCTCCAGCTGATTTTGACAATTTTAATGGAATACGAACACTGAACTAATGAAAAACGAATATTTGCAATTCTAAAATAAAAATGGCTAGCAAGCATATTTATTTTACCAAAAATCTAACAGATCTGCAATTAAGAGTTGGGTGAACCTAGTTCATTTCACTGAACAAGTTCACTCGTTTTATTTTTCAGTAAACGAAGTTCTTTTCGTTCAGTTGTTCGTTTTTTCGCCGTTGTATTTTTAAGTTAATAATGTAAATAAATAAAACTCAATAAAGCAGACCAAAACAGAAGCAAAGTAACGACAAATAAGAAGAAGAAAGATTAGTATTAGAACGAACAACTGTATAAGAACGAATAATTGAATAAGAACGAACAAAGAACAAGTGACTAAAAAAGAACGATGCACTAGTTGAATTTATTCAGTTCGTTCTTTTGAGTGAATAGTTCTTTTTTATTTGTTCGTTCGTGAACGACCCAGAACTACTGCAATTAAAAGAGCAGGGCAATGGATTGTTTGTAGCAATATGTAAATAAGACAACGCTATTAATTGTTACTCTAATGCCAAAAAAAGTGCATATTGCAAAATAGTGACAGGAGTATTACTTTTACGATAGATAAAAAATCCTATAAATGCGTGATAGACGAAATATCGATGGTGTTTTATGAAGTTTTACGAAGTATTCATCTACGTTTACAAGAATTAAAAATATCTCAAGAAGTTTTTGGTGGACTTGTGATAGACGAAATATATATGGTGTTTTATGAAGTTTTACGAAGTATTCATCTACGTTTCCAAGAATTAAAAATATCTCAAGAGTTTTTGGTGGACTTGTGATAGACGAAATATATATGGTGTTTTATGAAGTTTTACGAGGTATTCATCTACGTTTTCAAGAATTAAAAATATCTCAAGAAGTTTTTGGTGGACTTGTGATAGACGAAATATATATGGTGTTTTATGAAGTTTTACGAACAATGTTTCCTATCATTGGGCGGTTACAGCACATAAGTTGTAAAGGACGACAGTTGAAAAAGCTGTATATTTGCAGACATTCGGTTATTCTCCACACTTTCACTCCACACAACTTTTAAACGGCTTAAGCGATTTTCATCAAACATGTCTAGGAACACTCGCACATAAGTCACCTTTAATACAAACAAAACTAAATTGAAATCACTGCATGTGTTCGAGAGTTATGATGCCATAGACAGACAGACAGACAGACATTAAATGATTGGCAAGCCCATTGGCATTCCATATGGCTATTCGTACATCTAATTGCATAATTTGTTGACAAGCATCATTATCGTATTTAATAGATTTGCTGTATTTTTAGCTTCAAATGGCCATTACTTCTAAACGAGAAGAGATAGAGCAAAAATAACCTCAGATTCGAATTAGTGGCATCGTCAGCTACAATAGGACCAAATTTTAAGCCAATCGGACAAAGTTGATGTTATTCTCCCCACTTTCACTCCCCACAACTTTTAAACGGCTCTACCGATTTTCATCAAACATGTCTAACAACACTCGCACATAAGTCACCTTTAATACAAAAAAAACTAAATTGAAATCACTGTATGCGTTCGGGAGTTACGATGCCATAGACAGACAGACATACAAACAGACAAACAGACACGTCAAACTTATAACACCCCTCTTTTTGCGTCGGGAGTTAAAAAATGAAAATCCCGAATTTGGAATATCAATTTATCTCACAAAACATCTTCGTATCGTCACCTAAACATATTTACGACAAGTTTTTGCTGAATTCACCCCAACTTGCCTCTTCTTATTGACAGATCCAGTTTTCGTAAACATCCGCTGTTATCTCAATTATAAACTTTGGCATATCAGAATTCGAATTATTTACTTTTAAATATTTTAAATTTTGTTTTGGTTTTAGCAATTCTTTAAAAAATAATTTCACAATGCAGTCTGCGGCTGTCACTTCGACCTTGTCTGCTGACTTTGGCCATTTTTAAATCCATAAGAGCTGCATTTACCTCCGTCTTGCTCTGGTAAGGAGCACTCTCATGTGTTTTGGCCATGATTGTCTTAGCAAATGTCTGTGTGCTGTGACGCAGATAGAATATTTGCTCTCTGCTTTGATGCGGTTCGCTCTCACGGATTTTCTCAACGGCTCTTGCTTTGAATTCTTTCCTATTCTATAATATTTTATTTCGCACTGTCCCTGCATAGACCCAAGCATTCTCCTATGTGCCACCTGGGAGCACGTCCGATGGCTGACTGACAACTCCAGGCGGAAATAAATTAATATGAATAAATATTAATTACAAATAATGTGAAGTTTAATTGGTTTTAAAATAGACTGCAAATGTTTTAAAACATTATAAAGGACTTTTTATTTCTTAAATTAAAATATATTGGCAATTTATTTGTTTACTTCTGTTTGTGGCAGCGGCTTTCTGTTTAAATGTGTATCGATAACTCGTTGACACATGGTTTTAACAGCTTTATTGTTAACTGATGTGTACACACTGGCCGGCAATTGACAGCTGACTGTTCAACGGACAACGAATAACCGTTTTCCAGATACGTTACAGTTTGCCTATATGTATATATATATATATACAGTACAGTACACACCTTTATACGTGAAATAGTTTAAAAATATACATATATGTATACATGAATACACCCACATATTTTTGCGCACATTATTCGCCTTTACAGCCGTTATAGAGTAAATACGTATGTATATAAATGTTTGTATGTATATACATAAATATGTACATGCAGATTTTTGCGCGTTATATATCCCTCTAATAGTTTTATACATTATAAATATTTTATGAAAAAGCTTACATTTAAATAGAATTCAGACTTTTGGATAAAATAAATATAAAACGAAAATTACTACAGTAAGAAATTTACTAATTTTACTTCTATTAAAAAGCAAATACAATTTATTTCAAAATAATAATAATAATTTTCAAATAATTATTTATCGGGGGGTGCAACAGAAATCCAATTCCAAAATGATTTTAGAACATTTGGACACTTATTAAAATAAATTTTTAACAGCGATCCAAGAAAGTTTATATTTTATTTCTAAATAATCAATTTAATTATACTAAAGTAACGATGCAAGCAGCCAGTAAATAAAAAAATCCAAAGTGTTATTTGTAAATATATTTTTTATTTAAAGCTTTATGAAAACGCGTTTTAACATTCTTTTTTTATGCTGCTTATATCTCTACATAACTACTTTCTATATATGTATGTATGTTAAATATTTTACTTAATTCTATTCTAACTAATACAAACGACAGAGTTTATTCTAGTTGCGAATTTTATTCGCTGCTAATTATTTATTTTTAAGCCCGATTCCCTGGACACGACGTATGGTCACGTCCAGCTTTAGTTCATCGTTCTGCAAGAGCTGCTCAATCTGCTCCTCGCTTAAAACCATAAATTCCTTCATTTTTTGGCATATAGAGTGCGTTTTAGCCGTGTAAACATTTTTTTTATTATTCGCCTCCAAAGATATAGTAAACTCGAATTTGGATGCTTCCAGCACCGAGCCAATCAAGCGACAAGTAGCAGATATTTGCTTTAGTTCAGCGTCCTTCTCTAGGGAAAGTAGAAATTTTTTTCGATGGCAGCACTGCATCAAAGCCCAATCTGTACCCTGACTATAATTTGAGACCACAAAGACGACTTCAGTGCCTTTGATGGAATGTATATCACTGTGAGCGTCTTCAAAATGTTTCCTGACATCCTTTGTTTGACCGCTCCATAAGCAGAATGCGTCGGGAAAGTGGCACGTGTAGGGTCCTTTGTCGCATTGATCCTCGTGTTGCGTCAGCTCCAGCTCCTTCGAACGGACGCGGCAACCGTAGAGGGCGTTTTTGCAATCATAGTAAAAAGGGGAGGCCGCCTGCTCTAATACCAAGTTGCAGTTGCGTTTATTGGTCAAGGGAATGCAGCACTTGTTGCGCTGGACATACAAGGAAACGCACTTCTGGCAAATCAAGTGGCCACGACTACACTGCATCAAGGGTGGCAGTATGAATCGTCTACAAAACGAACATTGCAGTTGGGTGATGATATTGGGTCCTTTGTCGCACTGATCCTCGTGTTGCGTCAGCTCCAGGTAGGCCGAACGGACGCGGCAACCGTAGCGGGCGTTCTTGCAACCATAGTTATAAAGTTGGGCCGCCTTCTCCAGTAACAAGTTGCAGATGGGTTTATCAGTCAAGGGAATGCTGCAACTGGAGCACTTGTCATATATGGAAATGCACGCCTGGCACATCAAGTGGCCACGACTGCACTGCATCAAAGGTGGCATCATGAATTTTTTACAAGCCGAGCATTTCAGTTGGGAGATTAAGTAATCACCGTTCATTTTTAATTTCAATTTAATTTTCACACTTTGGAATAATATCCAATGATTGTCTTTCTATATTGTAGCGACTGGTTGTGGGTTGCTTCAAAAAGTTATCGTGTGACGATAACTATATTTAATGCAAATGTATATCGAAGTTAATACTACACATAAACAATATGTATATAAGGTATATATAAAGACTTTGTTGCTTTTTTTTATTAAAATAACTGCCCGATAACATAACGTTATAATAATTACGTTTTTGTAAAATGTTGTGTACACACTGATCAAAGCATTGCCAGCTGAGTGCTAAGGAAAATTCATATGACTGGTCATTTTATTTGTGCCGGCGTCGAGAGCAAGTCTAATTGACAAAAATAGTTGGGATTTAAATCTCATTAAAACTTTTTAATAAACTATATATATTGTCCATTTTGAGAAGACTCTGAATTGAAAGGAAGGTGCCTGCACTGAAAAGCTTTATTATTAAAATAACAAGCGAACCACTAAAGTATGTATTAACTTATTACAGGGAAGTGATTTTTTTTCGTGCGTACATTTTTTACGAATATGTACATAGCATGCACGCTATATGCATTTATGTACTTATGTATATAAGGCTAATACACAGCTAAAGACGCGTGAAAAAAACAAAAAATTTATATAGAAAAAACGCTGTCAAAATCTATTTCGTTTTTTTATATGAAGTTTTGTTTTTTTTTTCACGCAAGCCATTAATTTATGAATTAGTTTTTATACGAGGCGGCTCGAATCCAAAGTTGTCGGAGGTGCCACCATGTCTTAGTTTTAGATCATTCTGGGCTATGTGTTGTTGGGAACTCAGAACTTATTATATACAGGAAAAAAATGCTTTAGCATATATTTTTGCTATGTACTACGCTATATAGTACATACATTAGCAATTTACATAACCAAATTTTCGGCATTTAGATTTTTCATGGCTACTTTGAACAGAATAGTTGGATTAAAATCCAATTACACGAATTTTGAGACGGCTTCTTATATTTTATAAGGTTTTTCTTTTAGTTGCGGTCTAGTTGCGCGTCATGATGAACTTTTATAAGGTGACGCCGCCATACGCAGGCGCGTTGTTTATTTTTCTTTGACTGCGTGCAAAAATGAGAGCGATGCGAGATTTTTTATTTATTTATTATAATAATGCAGGATAGTGAAGCGCTGATTGCTGAGGCCTTCGGGTTTTTGAGTTTGAAATCTAATTCTTATACGTATAGATTTATATGTAAAAGTTTAAAGTATGTATTTAGATATAGATATAGAGTAGAGTTATTGACTTGATTTATTTACAATGTAGCAAAAAAGTTAGCTTATTGTTTATTATTATTATTATAGATAGAGAAGTTTACAAAACTAGCACTGGCTGCAGGGCCTTGGCTATGCTGGTTGACATAGATTTTAAGGAAGTATATTTAAATTTATAGTTATTAGCGCAATAATTAATAATTCGTATATTTGTTATATGTATTATTTTGTTCTTGAGCCATGAATTATTTTATTTACAGGGAATTTTAGATTTTGTGGTATTTTGGATGCTTGTAGGAAGAGTAAGATTTTTTGTACGTTATCTTGGTTAGGGTTAAGGAGGTTTAAGAGGTTAGTGTTGTTGAATATTGACTGTTTGATGTGCATGAGAGTTGGACATAAATTTAGTTGGTGGGATATGGTAATGTTATCGTGGCAAAGAGTTCGGAGGTCGAAATCCTGATAATGTCATTCCCATATTAAAGTTGCGTTGATGTTGGGCAACCTGTCGCGTCACAACCCTCCCTACCTATGAGCCTTTTAGCGCCGATTTATTATAACAAAGGAAAAAGAGTCCCGAAAGTGCATTACCCTTTTCTCTTCCTTTAAGAAAGCGTAACAATAATTTATATTCCATAATCTTACAGGCTTATTTTACAAAAATAATTAATTAACAAATTTAGTTTCATTTTATTTCCCCGAAAGGCTTACATAGGTACAGAAACAGAACTCTATTACTATTTATAAATTAAATGGTTTTAATCTAGTGGTGTTTGATGGTATTTCCTTGCATCGTTTTCGGTATCGTTATTATGGGTTAGGCGAAGGTCTATATGCATTGCGATAAGTTTGATACATTATGTACCCCTTTTTATTTAAACATTCATTATGTCGAGGAAACTGGCCAGCTTCCTCACAGGGAGCTTTCGAAGGTCTTCAACTTCTAGTAGGTATGCACATATAACATTAGCGTTATTGCGACATAATAATACATAATTGTTGATACATAATACAATTATTTTTGCTTTTAACGAGTTTGTCGATTATTGCATGATTTCATTTTCAGGTTTTAGGTTTTATTATTTAATTCTTATATTTAAAAATGGCAAATTTTTATATAAAGGAAAAATTTATTAGGCCTTTGGATATCAGCAAAATAAATCTATAAAAGTAGCATTGTTGACGGTTCCAAAATCTTTTAAAATTTTTGATTCCATGTTTACCAAAGTATTGTTTTATAAAAGTTTTGTCTAATTTGCTGTGTTTTGACTATTTGTTATTTTACTCTCAATTTTCTTTCTGTTTGGTTTACATTTGAGTGAGCCTTGTTTTAATTTTTTAATTCTACAAATTCTTAGATTTAATTTCTCAAAAATTTTGTTTTGTTACATTGGTTTACTGAGAGCTATTTGAAAATCTTTTTTTTCGATTAATTTTTTATTTCATTTAATTTTTTTAATTTTTAAATTTTGTTTGGGATTTACAATAGCAGATCGTTATAAATAATTATCCAACACTCAACCACAATTCCATCCGCGGCGAAGGCCTTTCTCACGTCAGTTGTTGTTGCTAAATTTTAATATATTTGGTTATTAATTAATATAAATAAATAATATTATGATCGAATAGCACCATTTATTCTTTACTTAACGTTACTTCTTTATATTCTTTATGTGCAGACCGCCCCCCTTCCTCTGCGCCTCTGGCAGACGCTGTTGGTTGCGTAAGAAGCTGCGCTGCTTTGCAGATCACGACTGCGATTGGCTGCAGCTGAGACTACATAAAATTTTTGATGAGATTTGGCCAAATCTGAATAAATTAGCAGGAGATAACTAAGAATCCTTCCACTTACAATTTGGTCTTATCCAATTGAGATTGGAAATCAACGTTGGAGATAAATGAATGGTTGGTATTTACTTAAACCGCAATTTTACGATATATATATATATAAAGAAGATATATGATTTTTGAAGTCAGCGTAGTCTGCTGTTGACTCGATCAATACAAAATTTCAGAGAAAATGGTCAAACCGAGGTTAGGTCTGTGGTATATATAGCCGGAAATCTAGGTGCTCTGCTTCTTCTGATCAATTTGACTTGGGAAGTGGCAGTATTAAAAAATCAGACGTCTAATGGAAGCTGGCAGACTTTATGGATAAAAATTAAACTACCTAAAAGATCGTTTCAGATACGTTAAGAATCAATCGAATATTTTATTTAGTTTAAGTTTTGCAACACCAAAAATAACAAGTTAAAACCGTAGAAAATTACAGGAAAGGAAATCTATGTTATATAAAAATAAGATTATTTATAAAAAATTCATTTAAATTTATTTCCACAATTTAAAATAACAAAAGCAAAAATTCAAAGCTCTTGATAAAAGAAACCGAAAAATTAATAAAGTAAAAACATCAAAACTTAATACGAGAAAACGTAAAAATTAATTTTAAATTTAAAAATTTTATCAAAAAAATAAAAAAAAAAAATTATAGAATACTCAAAAGCGTCCTCTGGTGGAATTAAATATAGATGGAACTTGTAGAACTAAAATTCTAAGTCGATTTTTGAATATTTTGAAAATGAAAACTAATTTTATGAAATCCCCCACTTCCTAAATTCATTTTGGAACCATAGCTCAGAATACTTAAGCGTTTTTCTACCTCATTAAATTGATCCGCCGTAATATAAATTAAAGATCGATGATCAATAAACAAGAATCGAAACAAGAAAAGAATCGATTAAATCTATTTTAAATCGAATCGATGCGCAGCTCTAGTGCTTATCGCAACCAACATCGCCGTTTACTTAATTTTTAACAATTTCTTGCTGCATTTTACGCTGCCAAAATGGACACAGTGATGGTAAGTTTTAATTTAAGTCAACTAATGTATAAACTTAGAAGTCTTCATGTTTTTGGCAGGTCTATGGGTCTGGACCCATGGCTATTGTTGCACCAATCACTAATAGCAGATCTGCACATATACAACAATTGGTAAAAGGCCAAAAGAAGCCCAAACTTAAGAAAACTGCAGGTGGCCAGCCCACTACAAAACCGTATCAACATCGTCATCCTCAACCATCACGTCCTCAGGCTCATAAGCAACTAAATGCGAAAAAAGAAAATGTTTATCCCGCTACGACTCAGCAATCAGACCATAAGAGTCTTAATCATTCCAATGCAGCTCAGCCAACTTACAAACAGCCTACCAATCCATCTAATGTGGCTAATCAGAACGTTGAACGAGAAACCACTAAATTGTGTGAATCCTTAGCAGGTATTAACCTGGGAACCGAAAAAGTTGCAACGGCGCAGCCTTTACCAACTAATAAACAAGTAACACCCATGCATGCAGAGAGTACTAACTCGCTTAAAGACTTGCCCAATAGATCCATCGAAGAGTTTTCCATTATTGGTTCGTCTTTGGATGACAAGGTTTCGATTGACTATGCTTCTTCAGATGATTGTAATGGCTGCGATGAAGATGCCATACCAGCTTTTGCATTGGTATGTACCTAAAAATCATTTTTGAGAGTGCATTATAGTTGCTGAAATATTTCCCACGACTTTTGCAGGATCATCGCGTGTTCCAGGTGGACTATCCGCTTAATGCTATGCGCAATGATCACAAATTACCAAAACGTGATATTGCGAAAGCACTTAAAGTGAAAAGTTGCTTCAAGGTGCAGCTGGTGGAGGTGAGAACATTAACAATATATAAAATAAAATTACCCTTTAGGATCAAATTCGATGTTCGCTGTATTTTCTAAAAGATTTCTATACCCAGTCGTATGTCAAGACATTGCCACATACTGCCATTATAAAAAAGTTCCCGAAACTTTTTTCAGAAAATCCAAAATACAAGACTATTCATCAAAATCAATATTGTCTCCTTTAAAGTATTTCCCATCGGCTTCAACGCACTTATGCCAGCGCTTGATCCAATTCTCGAAACATTTTTTTTACAATCGGTTTGCAGTCAATCCATTATTGATTTTTTGATGACATCATCTCGGGTGCTGTAACGCTTTCCATGGAGCAATTTTTGAAGTCGACCAAAGAGGAAAATCTCGCAGGGAGAAAAATCAGGTGGATTCGATTGTTGTTGGTTTTGGTGTCTTTTGCGCGGTCCTTTTTTTGCATGAAATTCAGGGACACGTCTCTAACCAAAATGCTTTGTACGGATCCAAATGCAATGCCCAACGCCGGTTTATGGTCATCCTCTCTTTGATTGTTTTAATGTTTCCGTCGGATTTCGATGCCGATGCATTTCAGATAAATTTCTTAGAATGTCATTGAAAGATGTGGCAATGATTCCTGGAACTTTTTGGTCAAGGTAGTATTTCAATTTCTTATATGCAATATCGACTTAGAGGAATGTTAAAGTGTTGCTTTAATTTTAAGTTAATAAGACTGTTCCAAACCTCCTTTTACAACTGTATTGTAATCTCCATATTTATTCTTAGTAGATTAAATCGCCTCATGATTTTTATTGCTGGATGCTTGACGATAAATATGAGGAATATAAAGCAATGTCGGAAAATATGCAGTAAGTTTAAAAATATAACTCGAATATATTACCTTGCTCTAACATCTGATTTTTTTTAATTTTTAAAGGGATTTTTATGGCTCATATATCTGCAACAAATTCAATATGCTCTCACATCTTATGGTGAGCGGACATTTGTGCGCAGTTCAATCAAAATATGGCGACTGGGAGCGTGCCAAAATTGAGACTTTCTTGCCAGGTCAAAATACCAATCATGCAAAGGTATCTTGTAGTTATTTAAGTACTCAATTTGTTACTTATGTTTTGGATCTTATTTACAGGTAAAACTAGTTGACTTTGGCAACACCATCATTGTGAGTCACAGCAACATAAGATATTTGCATAAGAAGTTCGGCTTACTTCCGCCTCAGTATTATCGCGCTCGGTTGGCCTTTGTAGCACCTTGGGAAGGTTCGTCCTGGTCGCTAGAGGCCGTCAACTATTTCTACAAACTGGTTAACAATCGATTGCTCTTTGGAAGAATCGAGCATGTGGATGAAGAGGTATGAAACTTGAATTTTATAATAGATGTATATGAGATAACTGGGTTGTGAATTCCTAGACCTAGATAACAAAAGTTTCATTAGTTTACTCCAGGCTCTTTTCGTTTAGGAGACTTTTATAGTTTGTAATCATGCTTTAAGACTTTCCAGCTGAAACTTAAAAGACGCAGTTACAAATTTCGAAAAAAAACGCTCTTTTAGTTAGTCGAAAATGTTCTTTTTCACAATTTTCTGCATGCCATTTGAAATCGCAACGTTTCTACTACAACTATGTATTTTTGACTCCTAAGTGGAGCATAGAGCCACGTTTCTAGAGTTATCCGTTGAATCCTTTTGATATATAGCCTTTTCGTCTAATCCGTTTAAAATGACGCTTACGAAAAGCTTTTGGCTTCGTATAATAATTTCAGTTGACTTACTTTTGACGTGACAACGTCTTAAATTAGGTTTGTATGGGAGGCACCATTGAAAAAATCTAACGATAACCATAACGATAAGTCTAGCGATAAATAATCGTAACGATAAGTGGCATTAAGTGGCATAAGTTGGCAGCACCAAACTGACACTGCTCAAAGCGGTGGCTATTTTTAGATTTGAGTGAGCGCAACTGAATAACTATTTTATTTTTGGTTTGCGCTCTGCTCTTATCTATAAACGAACCAGCGACTTTTTGTGAATCGCAGCAACAAGCAACGCACAGCGTCAGCCGCACCGCTTAGCGCTCAGCCCAAACCGACACTGCTCACAGCGGTGGCTATTTTAGGTTTGAGTGAGCGCAACTGATTAACCCCAGCGGCCATAGCCTCTGCGGTCTGCCGAAATACTGCATTACCTCCGCAGAAAACGTAATTGATTACAAGCGCTGCGTTTCGTTTGAGGGATTGTAAGCGGAGGCAAATAGAAAAGCAGTGATCTGCCAAAAATCTGCATTACAACTGCGGAAAAAGTAATGCACAAATAGAAACTCGCACTGCGCTACCTTAGCAACACAAAATTTTGTTATTTTGTTTGCATGCTAACAAGCATAGTTCGGCCTTTCTTCTGTCAAACCATTCGTTTATACCTTTTTATTTATTATCTACTGCCGAGAAAATTTTATTTTATTAAGAGATACGAAAACGTAAAGTCTGACAACTCGTTTCATAATTTCATGAAATATACGTATAATCTTGATTGCGTATCAAACGTTTCTAAGTCAACTACGTTAAAAGAAACAACCATCGACTTGACTTTCGCAAGACACATTACAGCAGAAACACTTCCTTTCATTTCCTATTTCTCCTATCATCGTCCTATCCTCAACAAAATCACTCAAATAGGAATTATTATTGTGCAATTTAATAATATTCATATCAATAAATATTCTACCGAGAAAAAGACGTTGTCACGTAAAATCTTCGCCCGTAAAACCGACTTTACAGGCAACAGTTTTTTTTTCTTTTAGTACTACTCCAAGGAGCTTAGGGCTTCTCCAAAAACTTTCCACCGGACTCTATTTGGCACAGTTCGCTTAGCTGTGTGCCAGCTGATGTTGTGTAGGGACAAATCGTGTATTATTGTATGACATCAGATTGCCTTTGGCCTTCCCACTTGTCGGCTTCCTTGGGGGTTTCATTTCAAAGACATCCTGATAATGCTGCTTCGATTTTTCCTAAGAGGCTGATCTAACGCCACTTGCGTGTTCATATCTGAGTGCAGATAAGAACTTCTTTAGTACAGTGCCATAGTTCCGCGTTTGATATCCGGTTGGGCCTGAATATCCCGCATATAACCCTCTGGCACTTGTTGACGAATAACTGCAGTTTTGACATGATTCTCTGCGGGGCCATCCACGTCTCGCTGCCGTACAACAGGATGGATTTGACGCAGGCATTCAAGATTCTCAGCTTTGTTCTTCTGATTATTTGCTGGTTTCTCCAAATGCGAAAGAAGCGTCCAAATGCAGATCGTGTTTTGTTGAGACGATTCTCTATATCCTCATCCACCCCATCGCTGGTGGAAATTGTGGTACCAAGGTATGAGAAGCTATTGGCAAAGTCGATAGTGTTCCCGCAGATGGTTATGCTATCTTGGCTGGTGTGGTTGAGGCCCATCGCTTTGGTTTTGAATATGTTTATTAAGAGTCCAACTTAACTGGCAAGGATCTCGAAATCATTCGCTTTGGCTTGGATATCTCTTAGTTTATAAGAGATGCGACATATGTCCTCTGTGTAATCCAAGTCTTCCAAATGACGGGTGAGACTCGACGTATTCCACCCTAGACCTGGGTAGTTTTCTTAATCCTGTAGGTATCCGTTGGTGTTTTTACAGAGCTAACAAAAATAGTCCAAAAATTATTTTTATTCTTCATCATATTTGCTCACTTGAATGCGACGTTAATTGATAAATCGAATCTATATCAAATCAATGGTGTTAATACTTTGCTATTATTATGATTAAAGTTAATTTACTTATATTTTTAGACAGACCGCTTCTTAGTATTGGCTAAAGAGAGAAGGACTCTAAAAATGTAAATGTCACCCTCCTCTTGGCACGTCGCTGCTTTGTGCCTTAAAAGAATATTTTGCGCCTTTACCATTTTCATACTTTTCGATAGACTAAACAAATATTACTTTATTCTTCAGCATATGTTGCTAAATCACGGCACATATGTTATAGATGCGAAATCGATTATTCATATTGTCCATAAGAGGGTTAGCCTAGAATCTATTATAGCCTCAGATCTAATGGCTGTATGAATTATCTTTTTTGCTGTTGCCAATTTATGAAGATCTATAAGATGCCGCTATTAATTTTGCTTATAATTTTAAGCACTTAGATGCGTAAATAAATTGATTTTCCGCAACAACTCAAAGTAATTGGCTATCCAGCACGAGTTTAAGGAACTAACAAAAATATTGGTTGTATTATTATTGTAAGGCAACCGCTGTTCGTCTGAGTCCGGCTATGGCATTCGTTTACGCTGTACTAAAATAATATCGTGCCTTAAATCTTTAGACAAGTCTTGTCTTACGTTTGAGTCGCCTTTACCATTTTAATACTTGTATTATAAAGGTCTAAAGAAATATTAACCTATGATCAGGGTGACTCGAGAAAACGATATACCATACCAGACGACCTCGAAAAAAGGCAAATAGTCTTAGATGGCAACAGCGAAGGACCTTGGATGGCATGCCACACATTGGCAAACCGCTTGATTCCGGAAACTGACTATACTGAAACCAAACGATGGGTCTGCGCTCCAAGACTCTAGTTATGCTGATGTCATAAGAACTATGGTTATGGCCCAGATCCATCAGCAGTAATTTTGGGTAATGCTCGCATTCAGGAAGTTATCTATAAAATGCCGCTAGTTACAATTGCTTGTATATATAAATACTTTAAGCACCTCGCTCCACTCGCTCGTCTAGAATACACGTTGACTATTTTCTAGATGAACTGCTAAATGACAACGGTTGGGTGTCGTTCGTGAATTTGCAATGAGAAAATTCGCCATATTGCCCTCGCTAAAGCAACATCCATTTCATATTGTGAAATTCGTCATTCACATTGTCGGCTCCACACCCAAATCGCCATATCGCTTCCCTGATTTCGTATTTGATTTTATTGATTGAGTTGCTACGACGTTAATGTGAACATAATATCTTGCATTAAATCATTGTAAACAAGTCTTGTCTTTCACGTTTGAGTTTGCGCTTTTTGTGTTTTATACCCTGTAACGTATCCGGTACAAAGGGTATCATTAAGAAGGCAGTCGTCGGAGACACCCCAAATTTACCTGAAAATATGATCATGGGTGACTAGAGAAAACGATATCACCATATCCAGACGATCCTCGAAAAAAAACTAAAGGCTCCTTCAGATGGCATACAGCGAAGCGAACCTCTGGAATGGCATGCCACACATTGGCAAACGCGCTTGGATTCACGGAATCTGTACTATAGTGCAATTACCAAACGATTGACGGTCTATGTCGCTCCAATGACTCAGTAGTTGTGCATTGGATGTCATGAATGTTCTATGGATTAAATTCGTGCCGCATGGATTCCATCTGATTGATTCAGATAATCGATTTCGGCTCATTCTCGCATTCAGGATGTTGTGTATAAAATGATATAGCTTACAACGTTGCTCTTTACTATATAAATGAATCATATATATTTTAAGAATATCAAACAATTGCCAATGTGAGTATAGCACGGCCATATGGTGCTATACTGATCAAAAAATGAATCCTGCATATTTTTTCTTTTCATTATGCAACTACAACTAACAATCATTAGTTATTGACAATCAAATCGCCTTTGTGGTCTTGTCGTCGCATTACGTTATATTTTCTCAACCTAAGCAATCCTAGACTTCCACGAACATTCCAAGACCATTTAGCCAATCGTTTCAGCCGTTTGAGATCGCTGCGACGTAACGGTGACACGAGAGTATCATGGCAATGGAAAGCCGACCATAGTGCACTATAATGTCTGACAAGAAACTTTCGGTATCGGGTGAATTTTTAGATATGAAACTTCCCTGGAACCATAGCTTTCTAGGTTGCAATTTTGGATTGCCTTTCAAAAGAAGTTGATACTCGTTGAATGAAAAGTTTCGTTGGTTTTTTTGTACTTTTCAAATGATTCTAATCAATAGTATTCAAAAACAGTATAAGATTTATAATCTAAATGGAAAAAAATAATTCAAAGACGTAAAGGCGCTTCAAAATGGGGAGAAAAAATTTTGTTTCGCCAAAAGGAATATTATTGCACAATTCTTCATTGGGATAAGAAGTATATAATACCATGGAATATATTTTTGGAACTACTTGTGTCAATAGTTTCCTTGATAAAATATTGGCTACAAATCTTCTGTAAGCCACAGGCGCAAAGAAAACTGGGATTTAACTGCTTGTTCCTTTGTGTTAAACAGATGAATCTTAAAAAAATAATCTTAATCAAAAAAAAAAAAACCACCTACGATCTACACCTTCACTTGGGGCAGCTAATTTGCTTAAATTAATATTTTCTGCAGTTCCTGAGTTCTATCCTCAGTTATGAATGACATCACAAAACCAAAAGATACTACGTCAGGGCCGCCATAAGTTCGCATTAGCTGGCGATGAGTAAATGTTTGGTTATAAAAAATAATACCCAAGAGTAGATAATTTTGCCATAACAATATATTATAATAAAATGCACTCAAAAATTTTTTTTTATAAAAGTTAAAACAAACGATCGATTAATTTTCCTAAGCACGATATTTATTGAGCAGCACGCGGCGTCCGTCCAATGATTTTACGCGTCGTCCGTTTATTGCAATTCGTCCACCCTCAAAAGTACAGAGCTTTCGAAAATCCTCCAGCTGGCGTTCACTTAGCGCCAGGGACTCAGGAAACACAAACCATTCAGTTCCTCGTTGTCCAGACTGCTCAGTCAGGGATCCATTGTAGCTATAGAATCCGGAATAGAATGCTGGCATTAAATAGCTCAACGGAAATGGAGGAATCTGTGCAGCTTGGCCAGCTTGCTGCACGGAAACCAGGAGCTGGGTAAGCTCATTCATGTATGGATTTTCGCCGGAAAGGTCAAACACGTAGCAAATAATGAGGGTAGAGGAGTTGGAGGCGCTCTTGTGCTTACACTGAATCTCCAATGGAAAGTGCATATTGTCCAGCGAGTGCTCCGAACCATCGTCGCTTATATAGCTCCAACGAAAACTCATCTCAATAAAGTTGAAGGTATCCTGCAGATTGGCACCGGCAATCGATGGTACGCCGTCATTGTAGGCGGCACTCAAGAGCAGTGTATGACCATCGTTCTCCAGACGTATGGCAGTGGGTAGTGCGTCATAATGGGACCAAGTTAGGGGGATACCAAAATAGTTATTGTAGACGTAGTTTGTCATTATATTGATAGGGCTTGTATGGGCGTCGGCTCCGCTCCAGTTCTGCTGCTCCAGTGTGGGATTATAGAAAAGAAATGGGCCCTGATCTAGATGAGAAAAGTCCCTTAGGTGGAGTCTCTCGTTGAATGTGAGCGGCGTGTAGGAGGGTGGTTGAGACGTATTCTGATTTCCACGGAAAAAGCGCTGGCCATAGTCGTATATTTTCCACGTGATTATGCCAATATTCGATATACCAAGCAAGACCAGTAATACATCTTTCCAGGCGGTAGGCGGCCGAGAGATTTCTTCAATTATGCCAAAGAGCATTTTTATTCCTTTATTTGTGCTCATGTTACTATTGTATTCTTAGATTTGACGTTAAACTGACAGCACTCAACGTGCTTGCTTTAGTGTAGTAAAATGCTGAAATTAAAAAGATATCGCATATCGATATCTTGGAAGAATTTTTGAAAATGCCCAAAAAAAAGTAAATCCTCAGCCTATTGCTTTTTAATCAAACAGAACCCAAAGTCGAAATATATATTTTTAATACTTAAGTTTCGGATATTTTATTGACCATCGATACAATGTGGAAAAAAATTCGCTCGAATACGCGGTCCAAAAGCAGGACTCCCAAAGACTCTATTTAACGAAGTATTTTGGAGGCTATCTCATTTTAAGGAGTAAGCCTTTTTACCTCGAATTCGGTTTCAGCGATTCCAAAAACGTAGTAGACATATCACGGTCTGAAATGTTGTGGGATTTCTGTATGGAAAAAAATGTAATAGAGTAGAAGCGGTGCCCGACAGTGTAATACCCTGCACCTCTCAAAAATCAATTTGGATCAATAAAACTTGGATGTGAATTTGTTTATTGGAGCCACATGAATCAGCTTACCAAAATTTGTGATACTGTCAGTACACATTTGATATATAATAATCAAGCCCTCCGGTTCAACTAAGGACTTTGCAGTCCAAATATATCCCTCACTTGGGATAATATATATATATAAATATTATAGTGTCTCTCCAGCCTTAAATTTTCGTGCAGCACCTCCATATATTGGTGAACCAAATTAGGATTGCCTTAACTACCGAAATTAATGAGTGTGTGCTGCATATCCATATACGCAGCCAATTCCACCTTGAAAAAACTAAACACTTTATTATACTCCGCCGTGAGATTTGCCGTAGGGGCAATTAAAACAACACCCAAAAAAAATAGTTTATATGAATCAAATATTTTCAACATCCAAAACTTAAGAGACTTAAATTCGAGAGATTCTGCAATTCACAAAATATTTAAAACGCCTAAGTTCAAAAATAGTAAGCCATCTTTGCATTCATCAACAGACCGTATTATAAATCGTAACCAAAACTTAAACATTTTCATTTCACCGCACAGAAGAACAATAGTAAATAGATCCCACCCCATGAGCGGTCAAATGCTTAAGTGTTTGATTAATACATCACTTAGAGTAACCGATAAGTCCAAAACTTCTCCACTAGTCTACCAAAAGGCATTTCTAAACATAAAATCCAAAACTGACGGATCTCAAAACAATTAAATTACATCTTACGCCATCACAACAGAAAATCAGATACTTAATCTTGGCAACCTTTCAGAATACTTTACAGCCTTTTCATCAGAAATCATCGCATCTTTGAAGCCATAGAATCCCTTAAAACTTATACCGGGCACTGAAAAGTATATTTAAAATGCATATAATACCAAAAACACTAAAAGCTTCTTCAAAACATTAAACTGGTATCAAATCAATTTTATCACAACTCCCAAAAAACTCTACTCTAAGTAGGTTAGACGGAATTAAATTAAATGTTGGAGAAGGACAACTCACATTCAATTAATGCTCTTTTGTAACTCAAATGAATATTTTGTTTTTCATTTATTTAACTAGTTTCCTCCTTAAGACTCCCTCCACTAAAGACAAACAAAATTTTCTAAGACCATTATTAACTGTTTTGATTCCCCGCTCAGATACTTACCTAATTAAACCCAATAAAGTAGTGTATAAGTATCCAAGCACAATCGACGAAATAATTAGTCCCTGCAAGCATCTGAACCTATTCTATTGATATATCTCAAACCAAATGCCTCCTTGGATATCTATCATCAACTCTTTCTCAACTAAAAAAACATCAACAAAAAATATAATTTTGTTTAAACTGATGGATCTCAAACAGATAACATTTCTGCGTATTCTGAAATTTTCGAACTCTTTCCCTTCACTCCTCAGTTTTTCGCTCACTCTCAACAATTGATAATAATTGATAATTCTATAGCAACTTTTACGCCGTTTCAATAAGAAACCTTATTATGAACCAATTCCATAATTTTAAATTACTTTAGATTCCTGGCCATACAGTCATTTCAGGCAACGAATAAGCTGATACATCAGCGAAGTCAGCTTCTAATCTTCCCCTCATTTATACTCCCAACCGTTCTTATGATCGTGATGACTCTCCATTTATTAAAAATTATTCCAATAATAATAATCATACATAAAACTCTATTTCAACAAACTTTGAAATGGTATAGAACTGGTATTGAACTACAACCATGAATTTAACCCATTATTTATAATAATCTTGCACGACTTGACCAAGTAAAACTTACAAGAATCCGTCTTGATCATACCAAATAGACCCAACACCAAGCAACACCTCTCCATTATGTAACAACTCCCCCATTAACATTACGCATAAAATATGCTAGTTTCCTGCCCAGCCTTATCCCATCACCGTTCTTCCTATTTTCTAAACCAGAACTCCTTCTCTTAACTAATATTAGATTTTATTAAAAAATGTAAACTTTACCACCTAATTTAGAATTAAATACTATATTACAATATTACAACATTAATTTTAGAGCAAGAGCATTCAACTATATCACAAAAAGCTATTATATGACACCTTACAAGAGTTTCCCTTAATTTTATTAATTGTAAAATGATGGTAATTTTATTCGAGAAAACTTCTGCCTAACCCATTGTACTTAGCACGAAATGAGATTGCAAATTTAACAAGTAGGCTTTGAAAGTGAAAATTTCTATGACTCAAAA
Source organism: Chymomyza amoena (assembly GCA_037043745.1). Classification (NCBI taxonomy): domain Eukaryota; kingdom Metazoa; phylum Arthropoda; class Insecta; order Diptera; family Drosophilidae; genus Chymomyza; species Chymomyza amoena. Next base: position 41,887 of record JBAMAX010002049.1, read on the forward strand.
ACTGAATTTATTTTTTCTCAGTCTAGTGCAAAGTCATGTAAAGTCATCATTAAACATCATTCCGGCAAAAAGTCAAAAAAAAATTTTGGTGAAACAAATATAAATTAAAACGTAGTTTTTTTCGTGCAAAATTGTTCGTATCTGCTGCAATGTCTCCCATCATCAAGATATGGAGCTGAATCAGCTGCACGGCTGAAGTCCTTCAGTTCTGGTGCAGACAGCACTTCCAGCTTTCTCGTGCTTTGCCGATGTGTGGAATGCGATGCAAGGTCGTTCGTTGCTGCTGGCAATGCTTTAGCGGATTAGACATCTATTACATCCTTATGGTAAGTCATCTATTTGAAGTAATAAGCTGACGGCATTTAATTGTTTTGAATGTTTCTGAACAGGATTTGCCGATTATTTCATGTCAGAAGGCAGCTGCTAATCACAATGGATTGATGGTGTAGGTAGCGTTTTAAAGAAGAGTCAGCAGGAAATTGGAGCCACCATTGATACGCCAAAAGAATCACGATGCATCATCAATACTGAAATAATAATAGGTTAGTAATTTTTGGTCTTAGTAACGAATTGTTTTGTAACACCTACTTTTATTCTGTTTAAGGGTTTCCAGTTTTGATTTGATCAGCAAGTCGCAGTTAGTCCAAGTTAGATGATCCGCAGCCCTATTGACGAAACACTTCCGATAATCCATTGGATTCCACAGTACACATTTCTTTTTGTGAGGGATTGTACCATTTCTAGAGTACTA
>JBAMAX010002050.1:0-17554 GCA_037043745.1 Chymomyza amoena
TCGGTATAAAATCTATGCTCTATGATTTACTAATAAAACTAATGCCGAATATTTATTTTATTTTTTAGCCTTGTTAAAAATGATATGGAGACTCGTTTAGCCAGCTTAACACTAACTGATAGTATAAATGAAATGCAAGAAGAAGAAATGCAAAAAAAGGACAAACAGCAGATAATTGAACAGGAATGCGAAACTCGTTTCATACTTCAACAAGATATATCGATTATAATTTTATTTGCAATATGTTTCAGGGTGATCACATTAAATAGCTAAATAATATATAAGCCAAACTGTACGAGCGACGAAGGGTAAGTATTTGTGTGAAATCCGATTTTGCTAATTTTTATAAAACTTATAGTAACGCGTGGTGCCGGATTTTCTGTGCGGCAAAATAAGCTTTGACATCTTAAAAGAGCCTGTTATAAGTTCTTCAGGCACAACTTATGAGCGTAAAGGCCACTTTTACCCAGACACATGGGTTAAGCTGACACAAGATCAGTTAATACCAAATTTTTTTATGAAGGAGTTGGTTGACTTTTAATTTTCATCGATTATTATTATCTCGAAAATCAACTTGTTTAAACCATATAGATACGTTCTGTGTCATTTAAATGTGTACAATTCATTCCGTTTTTTGTTACGAGATCCAAAATTTTAGTTTCATGGATAAAATACGATATCTCATACATATTGGAAACTTAGTGTTTTTCAAAGCTTTTGAGATTGGACTCTTCTCAAGCACAAGTCGTTACCTAAAGGTGGCTGCACCGATCCAAATCATATATGCAAGCTGATAGTTTCTCTCTAATCGTCAATCGATGATTTCCAAGCACAATTTCTTTGGCTTGACGTCCATGCTTTAGGCCGATTACATACCACATTCTTCTCAATACTATTCCGGCCGGCCTTGAGCTCATTTTACCACTTGTTAACATTCTTTGAAGACAGAGTCTTATCTTCAAGGCTATCTGCAGAATTTGCAACTTTACCACTGCCGAAATGCCAATCTGCCATTAAAATTTTCTGTAACTTTAACTTTTTTTAATTTTAGACGTACTAAAAATAGCAATTTCATGACAAACATTAGTTACCGTCGATCGTAACATATGAAATTTTGTTTGTCACATCTTGTGATGTGGTTTCTGACATAGAATTAATTTTTATTACAACTTGCAAAGTTAAAGCAAATTACCTAAATAATAATAAAGAACTTGGGGCTCTGCTCCCTGTGTGATTCGCGGTCCATCACTCGGTCTTCTTCATTTAATTCAGATCACCAAACTATTGTATACCTTGAATTTTTTATTTCCATGAATGTTCATAATGTGAAGTGAATTATTGTTCAAAGGTTATTGATGTTATTCCCCTTTCACGATACATTTTAATGTATCGAATTGAAACTTACGTTGTGCACACCGTATGAGGTGTGGCTATCATATAGTGTACGTTTCACCTCAATATGGTCACCCATTCGCACGCAATCGGTACTACATTTTGCTTTACGATCTATTCTCATAAGTACCAAAAATTAAAAGTTTTCACAAAAATCGTTCGAGCCGTTTCGGAGAAGTGCGACCACAGTCACCGCAACACAACATCTTTATATCCTAAATAAATAATAAATTGAGATTGTTTTCAAGAAAACAAAATTGTAAATTTTGACCATAGTATCAATCTTCTTTTTTTTTCCCTTAAAGCTACAAATAAATCAACATATGTTTGTCTTTAGTTTCCGGCTCCATTTTGTTTCTGGAAGTACGACCTACTGGAGCTCGTATTTAAAACAAATTAAGCCGGACAGTATTTATCTGGTTCATCAAGGCCATCGAAATAACAAGGTTAAGCTTGTTAGCAAAGTTTAAAAAGAAAGAGCTAATTACAGGAAGACAATTAAAAACATTTACCAATTAAACGAACACTGAAAGTTCTGACCAACATCTTCAGTTGTTATCTAAGTGCAGTAACTTGGTCAAAAGTGTGCATGATGCAGTTTTGTACTGAGTTCAGAGTGCACAAAATGGAGCCAAGGGAAATGAGTTTTTTGCAATGGGCAGAAAACCAGAAAATAAGAGAAAGCTAAGTAAAAGAGACCCACCAAAATAGTAAAAATAAAAAACATGATTTAATGGAACCGCAGCAGTTTCAAGCAGGGACGGCATATGCTAGTGCCTGCCTGGTAGAAAAGTTTTAATTCGTATGCTTGGAAAAACTTTATTACAAACAAACTTTTACAAAAATGGAGGAAGGATCCACATTTTGGTTACTCCTACTTACAATGCATACTGCGCAGTGCAAATGAATAAAATTAATAAATTAATATAGTATACAAAAAAGTATTAAGTCGGGTATTGCCAGAAAAAAGTTTAATATAAAAAACAGCTGACCATGTGCCGAAGCAGTTGATCCAAAGTTTTTCAGATTGTACGCAAGCAGCGAGAGGAGAGGTGAAACCAAGCTAATAAGCTTACTAGTAGAACTATGAACACTCAAAAATAGTTTATGAAATCTACCACATGCCCCACCATGTAACCCATACATGCCACATGTGTCAGTGGCATGTGTAACCTATTAAGGATATAGGAGGAAAGCTGCATATATTGCATTTTTAATACAAAACTGCTTACCGCCCTTTAAATAATTAAGTGGTGGTATTTGTATGTCTTGGAGTGTGTTGATAGTGCGGTTTTATGGTAGGGTAACTGAAATTGACTGTTATGTATAAATAAGTACAAAGGACACTTTGTGGAAAGTAGCATAAAACAATAAAATGTGTTGATTCCAGCTAAGTTATTCGAGCTGAGGTTTATTTCTTTATGTTTAATTCATTAAAGTATGTCAATAGGTTATAGGGCTTTCAGTCAAAAGGACTTATTTGAAAAATACTGCGTACCTTTAAAAATTCTTCCAAGTCCTTATATGCGAAGAGTTAATTGTGGCTTTTTACTTGTGCGTCTTAGTGTGAGTTACTAATTAATTATTATAATCTAGTATTATTGGTGAAGAACTTAAGATCTAGTATGAACAAAACCAGTTAAGGTCGTACGCCTACAACTTTGGGATACCCTATACCACTAGCTTGCAATAATATCAGGTATATTGCTTAAGTAGACCAAAAGACATATAATTGGCAAATTAGGTAACGATATCTTCAAAAACAAACGAAATATCCATCTAGGTAGGTTAGGTTAGCTTAGGCCGGTAGTTGGGACTGATGTCGCAGCTCACTTAGGCCAAGGATAGGCCCGTTGCGATACCGCTAGAGTGAGCTAGTTCACCACTCTTCCCCACTTGAGAGGTCCCCTATAAGAGGTGAGGAAGCCATTCGGCTGCCTGAATAAACCTTAAAAGGCATTTTGGACTCTGTTCAGAGAGCTGAGATAAATCATCTAGAAAGTGTGACTGTAGGAACCTAAGTCTTTTACTGTCCAGGGCAGTGACAGAAGAAGTGTTCCACCGTATCGCCACAGCTTCTATAGTCATGGTGGGGAGCATTCAACTTGGATGCGTGATTTCCTACCAACCAGTGTCCCGTGATGGCACGTATAATTATCTATCTAAAACTTTTGGTTTTTTTTCGTGGTGGTCTGGAACACCCCTATAGGAGCTAAAAAATTTAACCCCGATATCAAAAAAATTAAATAAACTTGTCTACTAATGGATCTAATGTGAAATTTTGGTCACTCTAGCTCCTACCATCTCAAAGATCTAGGGGTTCATACTGACAGACGGACATGGGTATATCGACTTCTCTAGTTACTTTGTTGATATTTTAGGTAACTTTGGGGTGTCTCCGACGACTGCCCTATATGTTACATACATTTTCGGCTTACACAAACTTAATATACCCTTTGCACCATACGTTACAGGGTATAAAAAAGAAAATTTAAGGCTAACCTTGGGCAGCGTTTTTTTCCAATTGTCACGCTTGTTTTGGTATCTCCGCTTCAAATGTAGCCGGACCTAGTCAAGTATAGCTGTCAATTTGAGATTTTAAATACAAATGCATTGTCGATGGGTTGAAAAAGCTGAAAGTTTTCCAATATTGCTGAGCTTTGGGACGTTAAAGAGATGGCAACTTTATTGAGGACGGACAAAAGTTCAAATAACTCGTCTGTTCCTATAATTTAAACGTTCCAGAAAATCTACGAATTATCCGCTAATTCTATTGAAACAGTAGATTACTTACTGGGCATCAATAATTTGTTCTCTTGCAGTTTGTGTGAGATTGAAAATGTATCCTTTAGACGCATACTTACTAAGGTTAACTCATTAGCTTAAAAAAGAGTATTCGGTTACAGAAACACATTATAAAACGAAAATAACACTTTCTCGGTAGATCCTTTGTATAGCAATGTTATTATTATATCAAGATTTTCGGTTATTAATTTTTGGTTTAATATTTATATTTGTGTTCAAATAAAACCAGAAAATGCTGCAGCATTGAAGTTGGGGACATGGATACTATTACGTGGTTGTCAGTGTTCCTGTTGTTTTTATATCTTTTATGGAGTACATAAATTTCCAAGCCAAAAGAGACTGCAACAGTTTCTATTAAGACTGCGAAAGGAAATAAAAATGAGCAATATCTGCGCTACAAACGCAATATAGTCAATATTGCTCTGCTCGAAGCTTATGCATAAACAATGCTAAAATGTATCTTACAGATGCATACGAATAAACAGAACTACAGAGCTGCTGGTTTTGCTTTTCCAGTTGCAGTTTTTACTTATGCAAGCCGGTAGCAAATTTCCGACTAACTCTGCTCTTGATTTATTAATTTTTACAGAACCATCATGGAGTTATGGCTGGTGCGAAGAGCACCGGGATAGAGAGCAGCTCATGGACTAGTGGAACGCGCAATGACTTAGCGAAGCAGTCAATCAAACCCAACAGTGTCGAAAGCAATCAGCAGTATCTGCAACAACTACCAGATACATTGGCACTCTATATTCTGCTCCAATCCAAAATCGATATGGATGTCAGCTAATGGCATGGGTCTCGCGTCAAACCGCAGACCAGAAACAAGCTAAGCAAAGTAGAGCCGCGGGAAAGCCATGTCTAACACGAAGCTCAGCAGACAACCTCAAAAAGCAATTCAATTGTTCGACTGACAAGCGGCTCACAATGTATCTCCTCTATCTATAGTTCCGGCTCGGATGTATCTCTAACTGTGTTTCTCGTCTAACAATGAAGTTGAAGCTCGTCAAAAGCTCATTAAGCGAATCGTTGACAGAAGGCCAGACAGACGATGTGACGCTCGCTCGAGTCATTATGCAAAGTTTAATTCGCAACACATTTAAGAACATCTGCCAAATGTAATGTAAAGTTTGTTTAGTAACAAATTCGCTGTCAAAATAATTACAAAAACCGACAATGTAACGATGTGTAATTAACATGAAATGCGTTTTGTTGCATGCAAGATACAGATACAAATACAATTATGCATACAAAGATACAATTAGGAATTCGTGCAGACAGCAAACAAAGGCAAACGTTGCGTTGATAATGAGCATTACATGCCACAAGCGTAAAATGTATCTACAAGATACAACAATATACCATAAAAAAGTGACTCATGCGTGTTCCACCTTCACTCTCCCACTTACTAATTCACTCTGTCAGTGAGTTTGTCATTTTATTCGCGAACAGGTGCTTAACTTGTCATGGGTGAGCCGCATCCAGGCTCATACCCAGAGTCACGGACGTGCCCTGAGTTCTTATGACTGCGACAACTTAATTTGATTAACCCAAATAAGTTGGCATGGTTTTTCATGCGTACCCTGAAATGTCTGGGTCTACATTATTCTGTACCTACCCGTAAATGTCATTAAAATTTTTTTACCTTGAGTACTCTTCATATGCGTTTTATAACTTTTACATTCCTTTATTTAATCGAAGGTTCTTTGCTGAAAGCATTTTGGTCGGAGGATGAAAATTGAAATCTGTGAAAAATTTTTAATTAGAGTGCAAATGAGTTTACTGACCAATTTTGGTTAGTGTAGATTGGGGTGGCCGCCGTTTGTATGGCAAATTTTGGATATCGATGACTTTGCCGCCTAAAAAGTTTCCACTTTAGCTGCATAAAGCGCCTGTAAAGACGATCCAAAGGTATTTAAATGTCCCGAAAATAGGTCAAAGGACATATTTTTCAATTTTTCCGTTTTTGACAGTACTGTTCTATATAAGCTTTAATAACTTGGTTCCCATTAAACAGATGTTATAGAAAAATCTAAAATAATCATGCTCCATGAAGACATAATGATCCCTTTTCAGTGTTGCTAAAAGCTATTGTAGAGCGCAAGGAATTCGAAGTCTGTCAGCGCTACTTTCGGACACCACTTAGTGAAAACCATCTCTGTGCGGTTGGCAACAATCGTATGCGCCGGCGACTCGGGTGGTCCAGTCTTTATGCTCAATGGCTGAGGTCTCCTTTGGTGGCAGCAGCTGCGGCAGGAACGTAAAACAGTCCGATGTCTTTACCAATGACACAGATTTATTACCCTGGATTACGCACAACATTGATTGGAACCAGCTACCAAAATTTTATATTTAACTTACGCTGTAATCTTAAGCCATGTTCCCCGATTTTGATTGTTCCTTTTAATAATTACACTTTTATGTTAGGTTTTTATATGTACATATATGCTTTGGCCCGGATTTAGAAATTTGGCGCCCCTAGGCAGTTGCAAAATTTGCGTAAATCTGACTCTATAGATAATAAAGCGAACGCGTTCAATCGTTCTGCAGCCAGTGTTGATCTTAAGTAGTTTTCACTCTCCGCAGTACGGAAAATGAACGTCCAGCGATTCAATTTGATACGGGTGTGCAAACGAGCATACGGTATGCTATATAAACAAAAACCTTTTGCATGCCCAATTTCGTTCCCAGCAATGATATGTCCTGAATCCATCTAGTGGAAAAGTTACTCCAGTGTTCAAGATGGTTTAGTTTCATAAACCATTAATAGCAGCCTGACTGTGTGACAGAATAGCGATTTCTCTGCCCGTATACTTCGCAGATAGTTTTATGTCCACACACCTACCTATTGCACATAAGTACTTCTGCATGAAATATGTTGGTGTACTTTCCCAGTGATTCTGACAGTTTTCTTGGTCCTGCGACGCCCAAGCTAGTGTCATGCTTTGTTAAAGTCCGTTTCTACTCTTATTATTCGCACTGTGCTGTAACAATTTTTTTCATCAAATATTTTACATTCTTCTAGGTGGCTGTGCCTATATATACCCAACCTCTAGAGAACCTATTAACTTTAAACTACTACCGATTGTTAATTAATTAATATTATATATCATCAGGCTCCAGAACTTTCAATTTAATGAGTGTTATTCCAAACAAACAAAGCAGTTCATCTGTTTTGCGTAGTTACTTTTGGTTAATTTGAAGATACTCTCGTATCCATTCATAAGTATTACAACAACAAGAACCAAAGCAACAGCTCCGGCAAGCAGAAAAAGAATGCAAACCCAACATTTAGTCACGACAAAGGAGAATGGCTATAAGCACGGACCTTGGCAAATGCCCACAAACAATCCAAAATGCAGACATGACACGGCTCCAAATGCTGTTTTTGTTGCTTAAGAGAAAGGTTCTTGGCCTATTTATTTTTGGTAATAGTTGTTTGTTTAGGTAATAGTTTTACTGTCTCAAGCCATCATCGAGAAGCTTTTTTCAGCAAGCAGATTTTTTTTGGAAATGAAATCCCAAATTGAAGTTTAGTTTTGGTTTGGGCCAATCTGTTTGCCAACAGATGAAGGTTTTGATGATGAGACAAGTAATCAGTTATTGGTAGAGAAAGGTTTTTTATGGGAGTGTCGCAATGCGCTTAGATTTGTATCCAGGAGACTTCTATAAAAAAATGTTCTTTAAAAGACGTTAACGAAATAGATATTTAAAAAAAATCAAGAACCGGCTTCAGCTGTGGAAAAAAAACTAGTTTGTTTAATAGACATACTATATACATATACAAGATAAACTATCTGAATTCTAGTATTATAGTTGCAAAGAAAACTTCTTCGTCACAAGAATGGGTCTCAATGAGCATACCCATAAGAAGTCTGGAGATGCGCCCTGAATAGACTTATAATAAAGCAAATATTACCAGCCAATACTTGGCTTGAAGTAAATTCATAGAAAATATGACTTTAAAGTCAGGCGCGAATGACTTTGAGATACCCTGCACCATCTCATCAAATTCGATATAATCCTTGGTTTCGAAGTCGTCGTAAACAAACAATACATTTTATTGCATACAAATTTTATAATTTAAGCAAATACTTCCTAAATTTTTAGGTAAAAATAAATATTTTCGGATAAAACGAGGACAGTGGGATACCACAGATTATATCCTTTTTATTCAGTTTCTTGTTACTCTGCTTAAAGTGGACGGCATCAGCTAGAACTGCACTCAAGAAAACTTTGCGAATCCTGCGATATGGCAAGGCATTGACCATGTACAAAGTCTAATCAGTGAAATCTCCTTAAAGCTGCTAGGATACCGAGAGTTAGCACCATTAAAGGGTTAATGTACCGCGTCATTTGGTTCAATGCGAATTAACTGCAGTGCGTCTAAGGTTTTCTGCATTTTTGCGCTTCTTGTAGACTGGTCTCGATGATATACACAGCGGCGAAGACCTCTGCTTGGACGCGGGAGTATCTGCGAGTATCTGGCAAATAATTCTCAAAGTTCACGATGTTTTTCGAATCCTATCTGTCATCGCAAACATGTGTGTAAGACAGCCGTGGCCGCCAGTATTTTCAGACGATAAAAAAGCGTGTTTTGTAGTACTAAGACCCAACGTTAACGATTTTTCAATGGGCTTCCAATTTTTATGGAAAAAAATAAAATAGTTTTTTTGCCATACGAATTTAATGAAAAAAATGGCGGACGACTTTAGGATACCCTGTACCACTAGCTTGTAATAAAGTCCGATTTCTTCACAAAAAACCAAAAACAGAAGAATTTTTAAGCAAAAATTTTTTTTTGACCGATCGTTCCTATGGGAGCTATTTGATATAGTCAACCGATTTCAATAAAATTTGACACAGTGCTTAAATACCTTAAAAAAGATATGAATGCCAAATTTATTTCAAATATCTTTACAAACAAACAAAACACATCGAATTTTGTATAAAAAACGTGATTTTGGACCGATTGGTCCTATGGGAGCTATATGATCTAGTCAAACGATTTGGATTAAATTTGGTACAATGCTTAGGAACTATAAAATACTCACGAATGTCAAATTTGGTCCCAATATCTTAACAAACAAACGAAACACAACAAATTTTGTTAAAAAATCGATTTTTTGGAAGATCGGACCTATGGGAGCTATATGAGATAGTCAACCGATTTTGTTCAAATTTGGCACATTGCTTAAGTGGTCTAAAAAATTTCCAAACGCCAAATCTGGTTAGGATATCTTTATTAAAAAACGAAATATAGCGAATTTTTCTTTAAAAAGTTATTTTGGCCGATCGGTCCTATGGGAGCTATATGATATAGTCAACCGATTTCGATCAAATTTGGTACAGTGATTGGCAACTATAAAAAACTTTCGAATACCAAATTTCGTTACGATATCTTCATAAACAAACGAATTATTCATCTAAAACTTTTTTTTTTTGTCGAGGTCGTCTCAAACACCCCCATGGGAGCTATATAATTTATCCCCGATATCAAAAAATAAAATAAACTTGCCTCCTATGGAGGCATCTGCCTCTAGCTCTTACCATCTCTGAGATCTAGGCGTTCACACGGTTAGACGGACGGACAGACGGACATGGGTATATCGACTTCTCTATTCACCCTGATCATATTTTAGGTAACTTTGGGGTGTCTCCGACGTCTCCTTCTATATGTTACATACATTTTCGGCTTGCACAAACTTAATATACCCTTGGTACCATACGGTACAGGGTATAATAAATTTTGAATAAACCAAAATTCTTTTTTTTCTTCCAATTGTAGTAGTTGTGCCTGCAAATATTAATCTTGTAAAATGTTCCATAACGGCTTTCTCCTGTCTGGTGGATAGTTGTATATTTCTTTAAAGGCACAATCCCGAGGAATATTCAATCCCTAAGTTTCGGCAGCAGGCACGACGGATTTGGAAATGCAAACTCAATGTTTTTTAATTAACCATTAAACGTAATACATCACTATGGCCCTATGCTCCACTAGGAGTAACATAAGAATATATATGATTTCGTAGAGTTTGACGCTGCTGGAGCAGGGCTTGAACGACCCATCGGAGGGCGTGCCATCAAGTTTATACTAAAGCAGTGGATAGAATCGTACGTGCGCTTTGTAGCTGCATTAAAACTGTACTCAACCGAGGAAGAGCTGCAGAGATTTAAACGCATTGTACGCTAATTGTTAATGGCAATATTCAAGCAAAATAATAATACTCAGCTGTTATCACATCTGCCTTTAAGTAAAGACTGAGCTGTATCGTTGTGTACCTTAAGAGTCACTGACCCCGGAACTAGTGCTCTACTGGCAGTACTTGAGTGAGCAATTACAACAATCACAAGCTCTTTGGAAGCATATTTAAAGTTTTCGTTGCATTCAAAATTTGGTTAACCCTTTTTCCAGATTCGGTGGGACCTTAATGATCTTAAATTCCCAAGCAGGAGATATTTTTTTGATCTGCCACACGAAAAATTGCCGTCGACCTTTGAAGGTTTGCCAATTCTCTTGATTTTTGTATAGCTATTTGGATTTATGAGAAAGTTTACAATCGTGTTTTAATGCGATTTAATTTATCCAAAACGTTAATGCCACTGTTTGCACATATGTACATATATTTATTTCGTATAGCGGCCCAGTCATGTGCAACAAATTGAAGCAATCGATCACAAAAGAAATGAGGAAAACACGAAATGTCGTTGCAATTTCTACCGATTACTTCAATTTGTTGCTCGTGTATGTAAAGATATAAATATTTATGTTCTTATACTTATTTCCATTAGGTATGCTCTGAAGTTGGGACCTCAATAGCGCTGTCGGATTCGTAAAAGTCGCCATCTAACATGTCTATAAAATGTGTAATGTAGCGCACCAGTCGTGGCTCCAGCTCGCTCTGTAATATAAAACATTTTAGACTCGCAGATTAGTTCTAAACACTGGGTAGAGGCTTACGTTAATCAGTTCATCTGCTAAACTTATCATTTCATCTTTGATTTGTGGAGCGTCTGCGACTTTAATTGTAAGTGTAGTCAGGCTCTTGGCCAAAAGACGGCACATTTCTTTGCGTTGGGTAAAATATTTTTGTATGAATCGCAAAAAACTTAAAGCAATTTTATTGTGTATATTATTGTGGGACATGCTGCTTTTCTGGCGAGTCATATCTATAAAGAACTTTGCCACGTTTTTAGGCACAATACCATGCAAAGTACAGTTAAATTTAGGGTTCATTATGTGCAAAACCATGGGTAACAGGCAAGGTTCTAACAAGCTTTGCTTGTTTAATGCCATCAGATCCCAAAAAAACTTGCCTAAAAGTTGGCTTATTAGGGGTGCTGTAAGCAAATGAAGTTGGGTAAAAATGCATTTTATTTGAACAATAAAGTCTTCTTACCCGTATTGCGATTGAAAAAACGCTTTAGCAGGTTTTCCAGTATATCAGTGCGATGATCCAGTTGTCCGCGTAAAACCAACCGGCATAATCCTTTCACAACGGCAAATTCGATGCGTTTATCCACAACCTTTTCCACAAAGAGACCCATCATATTTATGACATAAGTATTTTGATCAGCACTTCGATCTAGCTGATTATCGTCAAAAAAGTAATTAAGCCCATAATGATCAATTAGCTCAAAGAGGCACTCTGTTGATGTTTCCAATAAGCGCAAATCGTTTTCCTTGTTAAACTGCGCAATGAGCACTTCAAACATTTCCTTGGAATATGCTTCGCATAACATACTAAATGATGTACCACATTTAATAGCCCAATCAATAATCTCAGTGTCCGTAGAAGCCAAGTTGGGCCATATAAAGTCCTAAAAATAGTATATGTTTTAAAGATAAGTTCATAGCCAGCTTTAAAATGTAACTTTACCTTGTACAGTTTGGAAATGCTGGGATTCAGAGAATTGACATGCTCGGAAGCAACCATATAAAATGTTATGTACAAGCCTTTCAAAATGCGTTCTTTCTCCACTATGCCATGTTTTATGAGCAGGGGTGTAAGGAGCTCTGTATAATGCTCAGTTGCAGCATTTTTCTTATCAGTAACAGTTTGTGCTCCAATATACAGCTTCTGACGTACGAAATTTTCCTCCTGTTCCTCTAACTTGAGTATTTTTTGTTTTAGTAATACGATTTCCATTTGTAATGTAGGATCATCCAAGTAGTCCAACAACTTACAGAACAAATTACTATCGTGCACCAAATCATTTTGTTTTGCACTCAGGTCGCAAATTTCATGGATGATCTTAAGAAAGTATTGCATACGAGCAGCCTCATCTGATATCAGTTGCTCTGTGCAGCGCACCAATATCTGTACAATCTTGTAATGCAAAAAGCAGCGCTTCATCAAAAGCGTTATTAGTTCCTTAAATTTGTTTCGTCCAACCTCATCGCCCAGATCATAGTCATGTAGCATTTCCACCAGCGACAGCAGCATATACTGAAACTCTAATTGCGCGAATTTGTCCATAGCTGGATTTTGGAAGTGTATATATCTGAGAAGTAAGAGTTATAAGAATTATCTAAACTAAATCGAAACTAGAGCCAACATTTACTTCTCCACGTAGGCGCAAAATACGCTCAGCTCCGGCAGAACAAGCTCGAATTCATCTGCTTGTGTTTGTTGTAAGTACTCACTCAGGTACTGCCAGTAGAGCACTAGTTCCAGGGTCAGTGACTCTTGGGGTACGCAACGATACAGTTCACAGTCTTTACTTAAAGGCAGATGTGATAACAGCTGAGTATTATCGTTTTGCTTGAATATTGCCATTAACAATTGGCGTACAATGCGTTTAAAACGCTGCAGCTCTTCCTCGGTTGAGTCCATTTTTAACGCAGCTACAAAGGCTATGAAATTACGCTCGTACGATTCTAGCCACTGCTTGAGCATAAACTTGATGGCAACTTTGCGCACACCCTTCGATGGGTCGTTTAGGCCCTGCTCCAGTAGCGTCAAACGTTGCGTAATTGTATACGCACGTACGGGATATTTACACATCCGAATGTAAGTTTGGCGACGCACTTTTTCATCAATATCCCACAGTCTGTCTAATATATGGGGTACAGTACGATAATTACGAGGCACGCATTTAATGACGCATTTGCGAACGCAGCTCGAAGGGTCAGACGACAAGTGAAACTGGCAGGCAAGCAGCACAGGATCATCCGGCTTGTTCGGTACTTGTAGACGGTGTAGGGCAAGTAATGCCTGCTTGCGCACACAGCTCGAAAGATCGGCAAGGCGATCAAACATATATTTTAGTATCTGATCGCGTAGTTTTTCATCTAGGTCAGCATTAGGACCAAGCTCTTTAATCATGAGATTAACAATGTAGCAAATACGTTTACGTACTTGTGCATCATTCGATGTTGTCTAAGGAATAACAAACACATTTTGTTTAATCAAATGTAAACAAACTTAAAAGTACAGTACAACTCACGTTTAGCAGCCATTGAAATGTGGCCTCCAGCATTGGATGTGTGCGATCCGATTCGAAAGAAGTTACGAACTTGGAACAATATATAATAGCATTAGCAGCATACTTATTTGTTCCTTCAAGCATAGTTTTAAACATGTGAAAAAATACGTGCACGAAATCATCGTGGTTCATCTAAAAACAATTTTAGTTCATTTTAAGCTAGTCGGTGATGGCTGGTCCTGCAGTTAGTTGACTTACCTTTGCGTACAGTTTCTGCATATCCTTAACGCAGCGCTTATGATGCGTTTTATTATACTGTGCGCAGTTCAAGATTACAACAATTGGTCGTTGAATGTGATTAAGCGCGGCAATATTGCCATTGCTATTTACGATTTCAGCCGGAGTCATTTTATTCCCGTAGTGCACTAAAATAAAAAAAAACTTTTTAGCTGTTTTTGTTATTCGACTTTTCAAATTGTTTGATTGATGTTATACTCCAAACAAATTGAAACATAAATGACTATCTACGAAAAGACTATTTTAGTAACAAAAAAAAAAATTTTGAGGTTTATACTTACTCAGTACTTGTGCAAGTTTTTAGAGTTACCATATATCATAAATTATAATGAAAAATAAAAAAATATTTTTGATACCTGCAATGTGTGCTTGCAGTTCAATAAACTAGAAGATGCTTAGCCGTTTAGCTTTTATAGGCGGCATAGAAACCTTTTAACAGCATGTTAAGTTGGCTCATCCAACTTATGTTATTTAAGAAGGTTGCACAATATGAATGTTTACTTTTTACATTTTCGGTTTGTTTACATTTTCGATTGTTTTAGCATTATATTTAAGTAACAAGGTTATTGTTATTTCTAAATTTACTTACTTTATAATGATCTCTTATAGTATCCTACGCGCGTTGAAAGACTGCACTTTTAAAAAGATCTGGCTTGAGGAAGAGGTGCAAGTTTTTGAATACGTCGTCTAATGATGGAATGGCTGACGTCACTCTGCTTTGTAGCCAATATTGTGATGGCACGTTGTCCACGTGTACAAATAGCGCGTTTTGCTGTTGTTGTCCTCCTGGTTCTGATACAGAACTTCGTCTGGTGCTGTTGTAAGTGTAGATCCATCGGTGTAAGTGGTCTAAGTTACAAAAGTCGGGACACAGCCGACGTTTAAGATTTCTAAGTAGCTACTTGAAATAAATTCTAAAAGGGACTCACCTCTAGGGTTTGTGTCCGAACTTCCACATACCACGTGAAGCGCATTTGCATCGCATCATACAATAATAGGTAGATGCTGCCTCATGTAGTGCTCCACGACTGCTTGTACCTCGGGCGGCGGGCAGGTGTTGTCTCCCGCAAAGTATACAGAGGCAACGACAAACGTCTTCACATCACCGGCTTCTTCGATCACGATAGGGAGGCACCAGTGAGACATTCTGTAAGAACGCTATGATTAATATTTCTACTTGCCAAGATACAGGATCTAGGGAGTGGGTCCCTGGTCCCAAATTACCTTGGCGTCTTCCTTGTACAGTCCTTTTATTTCCTGGTTATGCCAAGGTTCCTGTACCAACGCTAGCTTTAGGTGTTGTTTGGTGAACATCATCACAGAGGCCGCATTGGCACGGTGGATGTTCACCTCGGCTATCCAATTACTTCCGATCATACGATCGGCTCCATCATCGGTGTCTTAGGTCTGAAGGTTATCTCCAGATTACCATCAGCTCCATGGCCAGTTCCTGCGAAGACATTGGAGGTTAGTCTCCAATGTCGCCACCCGCCTCGATCACGGTTCTGCTAGGGAGTCTGAGCTGTTAAGTTCCTCCTCTTCCGCAGCAGCTTGGGGTAGTGGGGCCGGCGTATCATGGCTTCCACTTGGATAAAAATTATTTGGAGGTCTTCATATGTAAAATTAACGTTGCCTATATTCTTCAAAACAAAAGTCTTCGTGGCTTTGACGGCAGCTTCCCAAAGGACTTCGAACTGTGTTGCTCTTGGGGGAATAAAACAAAATTGAAAACGCTTGCAATTGGTATATGCATTAATTTCGTTTATGGTTTTTTCACTAAGCATTGTTTTTTTTAAGGCCCTCCATTTTCGGCACAGCGCCAATAAAATTAATAGCGTTGTCACAGGAGAGTCAAATAGAAACGCCACGGTAAAACAAATATTTTTGGACAGAGCAGAAGAGTGTTTATGGACAATTCGGTTACCAATTCGTAATCAACTGCCTTTGAGGCAAAACACACCAAATTTGCTGCATAACTTTTATAAGATTGTTTGTCTCTGCTTTTGTACGGTTTGCAGAATGACTCGCAGAACTTGACTCCAGTGATTTGGATTGCTTGTCCTCCGCTTGATCGATCTGTTGCATAAGATGTGGTTTATAATGGAAACAAAGAGTACAACTGCGCACGACTTTTCGAATGATTTCTGTGGCGTTTTTAATCGTTCCGTTTTCGAATTCATTTGCGATGTGGTGATCTAATGGCCAGCAAGAAAGCAGATGATATTATATATGTGACTGTGTATAGGCAATATGTTTGAATGCCACTGCCTGAAGTTGTTCTCCAAAGTAATAATTGATAGGATCTATCACGTTCGTCTACGACGAATAGGCGGCATCGAGCCTGTAAGTGCAAATTTGTTTAAGCGAAAAGACAAACGGGTCTTGCTGTATTGTAGGCTTAAACTTTAATAGGTCGTTTAATTTTTTACCACTTGATGTTTTTGATGCGGCATATAATAATGGAGTTTTTAAAATCAATATTTAAAGATAATGGCACATGATTTAAAGATATGTTTGTGGGGTTTGTCTTATTTAATGTTTATATTTTTGCGAAATGTTTTGTTGCTGCTGCTACCGGCACAAAATGTAAACAAAGTTAAGTTGGCAACGCGCGTCATATTACAGCTGCTGCTGCCCAAATAACTTTAGATTATTGACTGTCTATGTACGGGTATCCACCATTTTCTATTTATTGTATTTTTTGCTCTTTTCATATGCGAAAGCATATATAGTTGACAATTTTCTAATTGCCTAAAAATTAAATTTAATTGCTTCTATTATGCCGATGATTTGGCGATGTTTAGTCTTATCGCAGTTATCGATGTTTGCGATCTTATGGTTATCGCCACCTACTACGAAAAAGGTGTTCGAACTGACAACATGTAGCATCTGCCAAATTGACGAGCTTACAAGCAAAAACAGGAAATTGTGCAAAATTTTATTAAAACATAAATAACATATAAAATAAATATAAAATATGGATTTTAAACAAAAATTAGAGATTATTTTATGTTTCGTTCAACAACAGCAACAGTTACTAAGAAATGTAACTATGTTATTAAGTAATGACGACGACGAGCTGTTGGACGAGCTGGACAATGCATCAAATGTGCAAGTGCCGCGCCCGCGAACTATTTGGATGGTTGTAAGTTCTGTGGTTAAAATAAAATGAAAATAAAAATTCACAAATTTAAAATTTAGAAGCGTTATGGCATGTTTTGGGAAAAAGACGTACCTGAAAATAGCGACAAATTTTTTAAGGAGAATTTCCGGTTGGAGCGAAATGTGTTTTTAATACTGCTGGATAGGCTGCAACTGTTGAACAAAAAGAATACCAATTGGCGGATTGCAATCTCCCTTGAGAAGCGGATTGCCATTGCATTATATACCCTAGGCTCCGCTTCTAAGTACAGGGCAATAGGACGACTATTCGGAGTTTCGCCAAGCATTGTGTGCAATATTCTGCACGAATTTTGCAGGGCAGTGCTAATGGTGTTTGCAGAGGAGTACATGCCAACGAGCTATCTTACAAGTGAAAAAATTGAGTCTGTGCAGTGGTTCAAGTCGGTTGGTTTTCCGCAGTGTTTTGGTACAATTGGTGAGTAAATGGCTGTAAATTCATTATTTTAAT
>JBAMAX010002051.1:0-11726 GCA_037043745.1 Chymomyza amoena
TGTGTCAACGAGTTATCGATACACATTTAAACAGAAAGGCGCTGCCACAAACAGAAGTAAACAAATAAATTGCCAATATATTTTAATTTAAGAAATAAAAAGTGCTTTATAATGTTTTAAAACATTTGCAGTCTATTTTAAAACCAATTAAACTTCACATGATTTGTAATTAATTTTTATTAATATTAATTTATTTCCGCCTGGAGTTGTCTGTCTCCCATCGGACTTGCTCCCAGGTGGCACATAGAGAAACGCTCAACACTATGCAGGGTGAGTGGAATATAAAATACTACTCGTGGACCAAAACAGACAAAGCACTATTCAACCATTGACGACTTGATGTGCAGAGAACTCAGGTTCTGCCGTCCTTCTTCAGCAAAGAGACCAAGAATTTAATATACAAGCTGATATTGTGCACGAGCTCGTCGTGTTTCATTCCAACATGACCAGCAGCCACAGACAGGCACAGAACTTTCTTCAGCTCGCAACTTAGATGGTAGATTTTACTTCCTCGGTCTTGGCCATCGTGGACTCCTGATGCAAAAGCAAACCAGGGCAATTACCAGCCTTGTTAAAACCGGGTACCAAAAGACGTGGGCTTTAGTTAATCAGCGATTCAGAGGCGTCGAAAGCATCATAAGACTTAGCAAGCTTCTTAACCAAATTTTTGATCTTGTTCAGCTTCTTCAAAGCTTCGGCGTCCATGTGCTCTACATTGTTGTTAGCCTTGGCTTCATCGCAATGCCTTTATCTTAGGGCGTGGAATATGCTTCAATTCAACAGTGCCAGAGAAACGCTGGACCTTTTTGGGGATCATAAAACCGATAGCAGTTCCACAGTCTCCAAGAAACCACGCTGCTTCTTGAGTAAGTTCTCCAAAATACCACAGATAGACACTCTCGTAGAGAGTATCACGAGGAACTTTAGTGGCCATGTCTTGACTTTACGCCTGACGTTTCACAAAACTGCTTTATAATATTTTAAAACATTGGCTTTCTATTTTAAAACCTATTAAACTTAACATTATTTGTAACTAATTTTTATTAATATTAATTTATTTCCGCCTGGAGTTGTCTATCTCCCATCGGATGCGACCCCAGGTAAATGCTTGGCACTATGCAGGATCCACTTTCGAACCAAAACAGACAAAACACCAGCTTGGAGGTGCAGATATGGATTCTATCACCAAGGTAGGTTAGGAGGGCTAACAACCTTCCAATCTGAAACATTTCGCCTATAATAAACAGATTTTTATATTGGCAAATGAGGACAACCATTGAGACATGGAGGAGGTTACCATATGCAAACCAGAAGGCAAGTTGGCATTTTTCTTATGTAATATATAATATAATAATTATGTAATTTTTTCAGTTGTGCGACTGATGGCCCAAATAGAGCAATTTACAAAGACAATATGAGAATTACTGCCAGTGAAATGAAATGTCCGGGAAACATTATGTCCAGGGAAACGCGCTCCACAGATTTGTTGACTCATGTGGATCCGGTCGACCCTGCGGCAAGGTGTACCGACATACAAAAAGTTTCGGCCTTGAAATCTTCAAACATATGAAAGATGTGTTTGGCAGTGTCAAGAGTTATCGATTGTAATCAGCTTTTAAACGTGGCTCAAAGTGAATGGCAGCTTAATTTTTCACTCATGCTTTCAATGGTTAATCAACGCCAAGGCCATAAAATAGAATAGAAAAGAATTCAAAGCAAGAGCCGTTGAGAAAATCCGTGAGAGCGAACCGCATCAAAGCAGAGAGCAAATATTCTATCTGCGTCACAGCACACAGACATTTGCTAAGGCAATCATGGCCAAAACAGATGAGCGTGCTCCTGACCAAAAAGAGGAAAATGCAGCTCTTATGGATTTTAAAATGGCCAAAGTCAGCAGACAAGGTCGAAATGTCAGCCGCAGACTGCATTGTGAAATGTTTTTTTAAAGTAATTGTTAAAACCAAAATAAAATCTAAAAAATTTAAAAGTAAATAATTAGATTTCTTGAATATGCCAAAGCTTATAGTGGATGTTTATGAAAACTGGATCTGTCTATAAGTAGTGGCAAGCGGGGTAAATTCAGAAAAAATTTGTCGTAGATATTTTAGGTGACCATACGAAGATGTTTTGTGAGATAAATTGATATCCGAGTAAAAAATGCCAAATTCGGGATTTTGTTTTTTTTTGGTTTGCTGTGTAATAGCCCTTAATACATGTAAATTATATATTTTGGATGACATACAGAATAAACTTCCGAAATGAAACTTTTAGATGAACAGCCGTTTGCTTGTTCAACTTCTGTTGATAAAAATAAATGCTTTGAGGAAGAGTTTAAGGAAATCAGCCATGTTTAGAAAGATTTTTGGAAAGTGACCGAAAAATGAAAAAGCAATAGAACCTTCGTCGAATTGGCTGAACAATCTGACCTTGACTGAGGTGATAAATGCAAATAATTTTATTTGGTATACTTACTTTTTTTATTTACAGTGATAATTATAGTTAAAAATTAATAAGTAACAAAGAATTTCAAGTAGCTCCAACAGCTTCCCAAAAAAACTGTCTTAGTCAGCAGTCTGCGAGTTATGATAAAACGTACCAATTGAGCTTAACCTTGGATTAAGCCGCTTGCAGCGCAAAGGGCTTACGGCTGCAGCATGACGTCACTGCTGCCATAGCTCAGCCATACAACTGAGAATCGTTATCTTCAAGACTTTGGAAATGCCTGCAAAGAATTCGATTTTTGGGAGCAGTGCCTGACTTAAAACAACGACAATTTGATATTTTACTATTTTCATTCTCTTTAAATATAAATTTAGTCATAAAAATGTGACAAATTGGATCCATTATTGAAGCTACTTAAATTACGTACGGAACATTAATAAAATGTTGCTGTGAATATTATATTGAATATTAACAAAAAAACTTAGAATGTCGAACGCAGAGAGCCATGATGACCAGCTGAATCCTAGTAAAAGGCAATATTTGCAAAGAGCTTCCGCAGCCGGATACATTTTATAAATGCCGTAATGGACATTTTCTATGCGATGTTTGTTATTCGCGCATACAAGTATATAGATTCAAGGAAAGCGTGGACCCGAGGTGTCCATCATGTCGATCTCCAATTGGTGATGGGTTCCTGCAGCCTGTGAGGGATTGTACCATTTCTAGCGTACTACGCTCGTTAGGCACAACGTGTTCCAAATGTGAACAAAAACTGACATATGACGCTGTGGAGGAACACAAAGAATGCAGTTATCTTTGTGTTCCTTCACTACGTCATATCCCAGTTTTTGTTCACATTTGGAGCACTTTGTGCCTAACGAGCGTAGTACTCTAGAAATGGTACAATCCCTCACAAGAAGAAATGTGTACTGTGGAATCCAATAGATTATCGGAAGTGTTTCGTCAATAGGGCTGCGGATCATCTAACTTTGACTAACTGCGACTTGCTGATCAAATCAAAACTGGAAACCCTTTAACAGAATAAAAGTAGGTGTTACAAAACAATTCGTTACTAAGACCAAAAATTACTTACCTATTATTATTTCAGTATTGATGATGCATCGTGATTCTTTTGGCGTATCAAAGGTGGCTCCAATTTCCTGCTGACGTTTCTTTAAAATGCTATCTACACCGTCAATCTGATGTGATTAGCAGCTGCCTTCTTAACGTGAAATGGTCTGCAAATCCTGTTAAGAGAAACATTCAAACCAATTAAATGCCGTCAGCTTATTACTTCAAATAGATGACTTACCATAAGGATGTAATAGATGTCTAATCCGCTAAAGCATTGCCAGCAGCAACGAACGACCTTGGACCGCATTCCACACATCGGCAAAGCACGAGAAAGCTGGAAGTGCTGCCTGCACCAGAACTGAAGGACTTCAGCCGTGCAGGCGATTCAGTTCCATATCTTGATGATGGGAGACATTGCAGCAGATACGAACAATTTTGCACAAAAAAAACTTCGTTTTAATTTATATTTGTTTCACTTACATTTTTTTTTTACTTTTTGCCGGAATGATGTTTAATGATGACTTTACAAGACTTTGCACTAGACTGAGAAAAAATAAATTCAGTTTTTGAGTCATAGAAATTTTCACTTTCAAAGCCTACTTGTTAAATTTGCAATCTCATTTCGTGTTAAGTACAATGGGTTAGGCAGAAGTTTTCTCGAATAAAATTACCATCATTTTACAATTAATAAAATTAAGGGAAACTCTTGTAAGGTGTCATATAATAGCTTTTTGTGATATAGTTGAATGCTCTTGCTCTAAAATTAATGTTGTAATATTGTAATATAGTATTTAATTCTAAATTAGGTGGTAAAGTTTACATTTTTTAATAAAATCTAATATTAGTTAAGAGAAGGAGTTCTGGTTTAGAAAATAGGAAGAACGGTGATGGGATAAGGCTGGGCAGGAAACTAGCATATTTTATGCGTAATGTTAATGGGGGAGTTGTTACATAATGGAGAGGTGTTGCTTGGTGTTGGGTCTATTTGGTATGATCAAGACGGATTCTTGTAAGTTTTACTTGGTCAAGTCGTGCAAGATTATTATAAATAATGGGTTAAATTCATGGTTGTAGTTCAATACCAGTTCTATACCATTTCAAAGTTTGTTGAAATAGAGTTTTATGTATGATTATTATTATTGGAATAATTTTTAATAAATGGAGAGTCATCACGATCATAAGAACGGTTGGGAGTATAAATGAGGGGAAGATTAGAAGCTGACTTCGCTGATGTATCAGCTTATTCGTTGCCTGAAATGACTGTATGGCCAGGAATCTAAAGTAATTTAAAATTATGGAATTGGTTCATAATAAGGTTTCTTATTGAAACGGCGTAAAAGTTGCTATAGAATTATCAATTATTATCAATTGTTGAGAGTGAGCGAAAAACTGAGGAGTGAAGGGAAAGAGTTCGAAAATTTCAGAATACGCAGAAATGTTATCTGTTTGAGATCCATCAGTTTAAACAAAATTATATTTTTTGTTGATGTTTTTTTAGTTGAGAAAGAGTTGATGATAGATATCCAAGGAGGCATTTGGTTTGAGATATATCAATAGAATAGGTTCAGATGCTTGCAGGGACTAATTATTTCGTCGATTGTGCTTGGATACTTATACACTACTTTATTGGGTTTAATTAGGTAAGTATCTGAGCGGGGAATCAAAACAGTTAATAATGGTCTTAGAAAATTTTGTTTGTCTTTAGTGGAGGGAGTCTTAAGGAGGAAACTAGTTAAATAAATGAAAAACAAAATATTCATTTGAGTTACAAAAGAGCATTAATTGAATGTGAGTTGTCCTTCTCCAACATTTAATTTAATTCCGTCTAACCTACTTAGAGTAGAGTTTTTTGGGAGTTGTGATAAAATTGATTTGATACCAGTTTAATGTTTTGAAGAAGCTTTTAGTGTTTTTGGTATTATATGCATTTTAAATATACTTTTCAGTGCCCGGTATAAGTTTTAAGGGATTCTATGGCTTCAAAGATGCGATGATTTCTGATGAAAAGGCTGTAAAGTATTCTGAAAGGTTGCCAAGATTAAGTATCTGATTTTCTGTTGTGATGGCGTAAGATGTAATTTAATTGTTTTGAGATCCGTCAGTTTTGGATTTTATGTTTAGAAATGCCTTTTGGTAGACTAGTGGAGAAGTTTTGGACTTATCGGTTACTCTAAGTGATGTATTAATCAAACACTTAAGCATTTCACCGCTCATGGGGTGGGATCTATTTACTATTGTTCTTCTGTACGGTGAAATGAAAATGTTTAAGTTTTGGTTATGATTTATAATACGGTCTGTTGATGAATGCAAAGATGGCTTACTATTTTTGAACTTAGGCGTTTTAAATATTTTGTGAATTGCAGAATCTCTCGAATTTAAGTCTCTTAAGTTTTGGATGTTGAAAATATTTGATTCATATAAACTATTTTTTTTTTGGGTGTTGTTTTAATTGCCCCTACGGCAAATCTCACGGCGGAGTATAATAAAGTGTTTAGTTTTTTCAAGGTGGAATTGGCTGCGTATATGGATATGCAGCACACACTCATTAATTTCGGTAGTTAAGGCAATCCTAATTTGGTTCACCAATATATGGAGGTGCTGCACGAAAATTTAAGGCTGGAGAGACACTATAATATTTATATATATATATTATCCCAAGTGAGGGATATATTTGGACTGCAAAGTCCTTAGTTGAACCGGAGGGCTTGATTATTATATATCAAATGTGTACTGACAGTATCACAAATTTTGGTAAGCTGATTCATGTGGCTCCAATAAACAAATTCACATCCAAGTTTTATTGATCCAAATTGATTTTTGAGAGGTGCAGGGTATTACACTGTCGGGCACCGCTTCTACTCTATTACATTTTTTTCCATACAGAAATCCCACAACATTTCAGACCGTGATATGTCTACTACGTTTTTGGAATCGCTGAAACCGAATTCGAGGTAAAAAGGCTTACTCCTTAAAATGAGATAGCCTCCAAAATACTTCGTTAAATAGAGTCTTTGGGAGTCCGTGCTTTTTGGACCGCGTATTCGAGCGAATTTTTTTCCACATTGTATCGATGGTCAATAAAATATCCGAAACTTAAGTATTAAAAATATATATTTTGACTTTGGGTTCTGTTTGATTAAAAAGCAATAGATGAGGATTTACTTTTTTTTGGGCATTTTCAAAAATTCTTCCAAGATATCGATATGCGATATCTTTTTAATTTCAGCATTTTACTACACTAAAGCAAGCACGTTGAGTGCTGTCAGTTTAACGTCAAATCTAAGAATACAATAGTAACATGAGCACAAATAAAGGAATAAAAATGCTCTTTGGCATAATTGAAGAAATCTCTCGGCCGCCTACCGCCTGGAAAG
The DNA here is from genome assembly GCA_037043745.1 of Chymomyza amoena. Classification (NCBI taxonomy): domain Eukaryota; kingdom Metazoa; phylum Arthropoda; class Insecta; order Diptera; family Drosophilidae; genus Chymomyza; species Chymomyza amoena. The sequence continues at coordinate 6,891 of JBAMAX010002051.1, forward strand.
ATGTATTACTGGTCTTGCTTGGTATATCGAATATTGGCATAATCACGTGGAAAATATACGACTATGGCCAGCGCTTTTTCCGTGGAAATCGGAATACGTCTCAACCACCCTCCTACACGCCGCTCACATTCAACGAGAGACTCCACCTAAGGGACTTTTCTCATCTAGATCAGGGCCCATTCCTTTTCTATAATCCCACACTGGAGCAGCAGAACTGGAGCGGAGCCGACGCCCATACAAGCCCTATCAATATAATGACAAACTACGTCTACGATAACTATTTTGGTATCCCCCTAACTTGGTCCCATTATGACGCACTACCCACTGCCATACGTCTGGAGAACGATGGTCATACACTGCTCTTGAGTGCCGCCTACAATGACGGCGTACCATCGATTGCCGGTGCCAATCTGCAGGATACCTTCAACTTTATTGAGATGAGTTTTCGTTGGAGCTATATAAGCGACGATGGTTCGGAGCACTCGCTGGACAATATGCACTTTCCATTGGAGATTCAGTGTAAGCACAAGAGCGCCTCCAACTCCTCTACCCTCATTATTTGCTACATGTTTGACCTTTCCGGCGAAAATCCATACATGAATGAGCTTACCCAGCTCCTGGTTTCCGTGCAGCAAGCTGGCCAAGCTGCACAGATTCCTCCATTTCCGTTGAGCTATTTAATGCCAGCATTCTATTCCGGATTCTATAGCTACAATGGATCCCTGACTGAACAGTCTGGACAACGAGGAACTGAATGGTTTGTGTTTCCTGAGTCCCTGGCGCTAAGTGAACGCCAGCTGGAGGAATTTCGAAAGCTCTGTACTTTTGAGGGTGGACGAATTGCAATAAACGGACGACGCGTAAAATCATTGGACGGACGCCGCGTGCTGCTCAATAAATATCGTGCTTAGGAAAATTAATCGATCGTTTGTTTTAACTTTTATAAAAAAAATTTTTTGAGTGCATTTTATTATAATATATTGTTATGGCAAAATTATCTACTCTTGGGTATTATTTATTTTTTATAACCAAACATTTACTCATCGCCAGTTAATGCGAACTTATGGCGGCCCTGACGTAGTATCTTTTAGTTTTGTGATGTCATTCATAACTGAGGATAGAACTCAGGAACTGCAGAAAATATTAATTTAAGCAAATTAGCTGCCCCAAGTGAAGGTGTAGGCGTAGGTGGTTTTTTTTTTTTTGATTAAGATTATTTTTTTAAGAATCATCTGTTTAACACAAAGGAACAAGCAGTTAAATCCCAGTTTTCTTTGCGCCTGTGGCTTACAGAAGATTTGTAGCCAATATTTTATCAAGGAAACTATTGACACAAGTAGTTCCAAAAATATATTCCATGGTATTATATACTTCTTATCCCAATGAAGAATTGTGCAATAATATTCCTTTTGGCGAAACAAAATTTTTTCTCCCCATTTTGAAGCGCCTTTACGTCTTTGAATTATTTTTTTCCATTAAGATTATAAATCTTATACTGTTTTTGAATACTATTGATTAGAATCATTTGAAAAGTACAAAAAAACCAACGAAACTTTTCATTCAACGAGTATCAACTTCTTTTGAAAGGCAATCCCAAAATTGCAACCTAGAAAGCTATGGTTCCAGGGAAGTTTCATATCGAAAAATTCACCCGATACCGAAAGTTCTCTTGCTTTCCTTTCCAATCTCGTCCCACCCATCTAAATAAAATCTAAATGCTGGTTTTAAAATCTAATGCTTAGGTGGATAAAGTAATGGAACAGACCCCAGCGATTTTTGAAAACTAATGATGTAGTTGTATGCATAATGAAAAGAAAAAAATGCAGGACATTTTTTATAGTATAGCACCAAATGGCCGTGCTTACTCCATTGCCATTGTTTATATTTTAAAATATATATATCTTATATATAAAATTCTCGTGTCACAATGTTATGTTCGTTCTAAGCTTAGGATCTCACGAACGGCTGAACCGATTTGGCTAATTTTGGTCTTGAAATGTTCGTGGAAGTCCAAGGATTGTTTAGGGTTGAGAAAATATAACAAAATTGCGACGCAAATACTAAAAAGGACAATTTGATTTTCCAATACAATTTTTTTTTTAATTTAGGTAGGCATTGTGTACATTGTCAGATTAACTAATATTTTTTAGTTAATAGTTTTTGTCGAAACGAAAGGAAACCAAAAATTATTAACGATTCATGTTTTGATTTCTGTTTAAAATACATATGATCAATTCAATATTTGCACATAATGCCGGCAAAAAGAAGTAACATTGGTAGACATTCGCGTAGAACTCAATTGCAATCATCCCGAAGAACAGCTGAAGCTGAGGAACAACGTTTACAAAGGAATGAGTTGAATCGATTAAGAGAAGCAAGATCACATTTTGCTCATACATGCTCGAATGAGAATGAGACGAAATCGGGATTATCAGAATCAATCAGATGAAATCCATGCAGAACAGAATTTAATCCAAAGAACATTCAGGCAAATGCGCAATGCATCCAATCTGCACAGAGCTGCATTCGAATATAACAATACGAACGATTATAGCTCGCGTCAATCTGTTGTAATTGGAACAATGAACAAGGTATGTGACCAGTGCCAAGCACTGAAATTTCCCAATGAAACAGCAGGCCTGCTTATTATCAAAAGCAGTGTATTCGGAGAGGTTCGCTGCTGGATGTATTCGGTAGAATGGCAGAAGAGAGGATTACCTCAGAAAATACTACCGCATGAAATTGATGAATGTGATATCGGCGGAAATCCCAGTTCAAACAAATGATCCAGAATTGTTCGAGGTTATCACAAAGAATATGATCCACGGACCATATGGTGTGCTCAACCCAACTTCACCATGCATGATCGACGGCAAATGCTTCAAAAGATATCCAAGGGCATTGACTTCGGACACTGTTACGGGCTACGATGGATACCCATTATATCGCCGTAGATCAACAGAAGACAATGGCAGATCAACCACAATCAAAGTGCAAAAACAAGAAATTGAAATTGACAATCGTTGGGTTGTTCCATTTTCGCCATTATTATCAAAAACGTATAAAGCCCACATTAACGTCGAGTATTGCAACTCAGTAAAATCAATAAAATATATCTGCAAATACGTCAATAAGGGAAGCGATATGGCGATTTTGGGTGTGCGAGCCGACAATGTGAATGACGAAGTTTCACAATATGAAATAGGATGTTGCATTAGCAGAAACGAGGCAATATGGCGAATTTTCTCATTCCAAATTCACGAACGACACCCAACCGTTGTCCATTTAGCAGTTCATCTAGAAAATAGTCAACGTGTTTCTAGGACGAGCGAGCGGAGCGAGCGTGCCGAAGGCCGGCTAGTTATTTATATATAAAAGCAATTGTAACTATATCATTTTATACATAACTCCTGAATGCGAGAATTACCCAAAATTACTGCTGATGGATCTGGGCCATAACCATAGAAATTATGACATCAGCAAAACTAGAGTCTTGGAGCGCAGACCTCATCGTTTGGTTTCAGTATAGTCAGTTTCCGGAATCCAAGCGGTTTGCCAATGTGTGGCATGCCATCCAAGGTCCTTCGCTGTTGCCATCTAAGACTTTTGTTTTTTTTCGAGGTCGTCTGGTATGGTATATCGTTTTCTCTAGTCACCCTGATCATATTTTAGGTAACTTTGGGGTGTCTCCGACGACTCCTTCTTAATATACCCTTTGTACCATACGTTACAGGGTATAAAAACAAAAACGCAACTCAAACGTAAGACAAGACTTGTTTAAAGATTTAATGCAAGATATTATTTTATTACACGTAAACTAATAAAATAAAAGAAATCAGAAGAACAGCGTTTGCCTTAAAATAATAATACAACCAATATTTTTTTTATTTCAATAAACTCTTGCTGGATATACAATTAATTTGATTTGTTGCTTAAAATCAATTTATTTACGCATTAAGTGCTTAAAATTATAAACAAAATTAAAGCGGCATTTTATAGATCTTCATAAATTGGCAACACAAAAAAAAGATAATTCATAAGTTATTAGAACAGAGGCTATAATAATTATAGGCTAACCCTCTTTGGACAATATGAATAATCTATTTAGCATCTATAACATATATGCCTTGATTTAGTAACAATGCGAATAATAAAGTAATATTTGTTTAGTCTATCGAAAAGTATGAAAATGGTAAAGGCGCAAAATATTCTTTTAAGGCACAAAGCAGCGACGTGCCAAGCCGGACTCGAGGAGGGTGACATTTACATTTTTAGAGTCCTTCTCGTCTTTAGCCAATACTAAGTAAGCGGTCTTCGTCTAAAAAATATAAGTAAAATTAATAACTTTAATCATAATAATAGCAAAGTATTAACACCATTGATTTGGATATAGATTCGGATTTATCAAATTAACGTCGCATTCAATGTGCGGAGCAAATATGATGAAGAATAAAAAATAATTTTTTGGATAATTTAATCTTATTTTTGTTAGCTCTGTAAAAACACCAACGGATACCTACATGGGATTTAAGAAAACTACCCAGGTCTAGGCGTGGGAATACGTCGAGTCTCACCCGTCATTTGGAAGACTTGGATTACACAGAGGACATATGTCGCATCTCTTATAAACTAAGAGATATCCAAGCCAAAGCGAATGATTTCGAGATCCTTGCCAGTTAAGTTGGACTCTTAATAAACATATTCAAAACCAAAGCGATGGGCCTCAACCACACCAGCCAAGATAGCATAACCATCTGCGGGAACACTATCGACTTTGCCAATAGCTTCTCATACCTTGGTACCACAATTTCCACCAGCGATGGGGTGGATGAGGAT